>JANTPZ010002654.1:0-28769 GCA_025593235.1 Vachellia pachyceras
ATTGCATCTTTCAATATCAAAACTTTTCAACCACACTCTTTCATGAAAAAAATGCGTCTACCTTTTTTTATAAAGCAGCCATTAAAAAATGTAAATGGAGCCTAACAATTATTCCATGTACGTTGCTTTTTCAACCTTCATAATGCTCTTAAATGCCATCAAGACAAATTCCATGTGAGTTGCTTTTTTAACCTTCATATTACTCTTAAATGCCATCAAAACAAATGCTCTTAAATGCCATCAAACAAATTCCATGTACGTTGCTTTTTCTACATTCACAATGCTCTTAAATGCGATCAAAACATATGCTCTTAAATGCCATTCCAACGTTTCAATACTTTTAATAATATGTTTTGAAATGCTTTTAATAATAATTGATTTCAATGATAAATTCTAGTACGCTTATTTAAGGAAATGATCAATGGTGATATGTATTTAAATGCACACATTATAGTGTATTTATTAAGCATAAATGAATAAAAAATATTCTTTTCAAATTCGGATTCCACATTAAATGCTGAAATTTCTTGGTCAAAGTTTTTTTAAAAAAATAGCATTTTTATTTTCATAAAGCTTTTAATAAAAGGTGCTCAATAAACAATTAACTTGGACATAAAAGGTAAGGAAAAATTGCCGGATTTGTCTCTAGTGACCAATGTGCAAGCTCTTTCCTCCTCTTTGCTCATTTATTAGTCCAAGATCGTATTTTATCAAACATTCACTTGGGCTCCCAAAATCCTAAATAATGTGGGATTCTTCCTTTGACACACCTACACACAATATTTACAACATACCCAACAACCAACTCCTAGCAGTCGGGTCTTCATCTTCCAACTCCATAGCCGCTTCTTGGATCAATAGAAACGTCGTCGCTTACTACGGAAACCCTCTTCATTGGAATCACCGTCGGCGATGACATTCTAACCGCCATTCCATCTTCAACTCCACTTATTCTTCCTGCAATTCAATCTCTTTACAATGCTCTCCTGCTTTGAATCTCCATGACGTCAAAGGGGTATAAGGTAACGTGGAAGTGAAAGAAGGAAAGAGAAATAATGCAAAAAAAATCAAATAATGGGATCCACGTCAACAAAAAATTGACAGTCGTTTGTGCACAGTTAATGAGGGTGTTTGGATTAACCGTGGAAATTACTTTTGCAACGTGATTTACGATCTATGATGTAAGTATTGAGAGGGTTTTGTTTTAATTTGTGCAAATGTGCTTCTTCAATGTTCACACAAACGGGTACAAAATTGCCTCATTTTTCAAACATAGCGACTATTTTTGCACCGTTCAAAAAGAAAATGTGTCAATTGCATTTGAACAAATACTTGTTTATCAAATTTGTACATTTACCCTAATTTTTTCTAGGCTTGATCACTGTAAAAGTTCTCCAATAACATAGAGATTTGAATTTACAACATTGTGATTGAGCGAACTCTTTACTAGTTAAACTAGCAATCACTCCCCCGCGCGTTGCATGGGTAGCATGTTATTAAGACATTTATAACACAACCCAAAGTGGATGATATTCAATGCATACCATTGTAATTGTGCTAATGTAATTTCAACATAGGTAGCAAGAATTCAAAGATACAACTGCAGAGCAATAAATTATGCCCATGCGGAAATGACAATTACTGAAGGACTACACATGGAATGGCATCTCCAAATAGGAGGTATTGTGAACCTCAACGTTAGCATGACCAATCAAATGGACAGATTTCTAAAAACTTCCTTGTAGACAACATTTATTGTCATCTTTAATTGACCACTATCATTAGTAGGGACATAAACAGACTCTAGATCATAATACAAGTTACTTCTTCTCTTGCTTGATAACTTTCAGTAGCTTATCATTAGCAACAGAGACTGATGGGGCAACACAAGTCCTCCTTAAAGTTGCCTTTCTTTTTCCTTTAGTTGGTGCAAGAGGGAGGTCATGACAACGCTGGGACTGGGTGGTATTTGCAGCACTGACATCTACCGAGTTATTTTGCTCATCGATATAGGCAGAAGATGTTAATCCACTACCATCCATATCTGTAATAACCTGGATTGGATCCTGAAGAAATAAAAAGACTTGGTTAGAATGAGACATGGAAACGTGATAGAAACATGAACACTTTATTTGGTTTAATTAGCACCTTCATTGATGCATCAGAATGACTCTCAGCTGCCACATCTTGCTACAGTTAGTTAGAAAAACAAATTACCATCTGCTTATAAAAGTCAATGTGAAAGCAAAAAAAATTGTGGGCATTTTGTATGGAAATATAGAGCACCTAGTCAGCAGCTGCTGCATTAACTTGGTCAATTAAGTCTTCACATATTGTATATTGCATAACACTCAAACTGGAACCAATGTGCTCTGCATTGAAATCATTATGCTTCAGCTTAAGTAGCATCCTCTTCCCAACAACTGAATCACATTGTTCAAGAAAGTCCTACTCAAGTCCATTCTGAAAAATTAGGAGAAACATATCAGAGTTAACTAATTAAACATATCAGAAAATATGTTCATATGACAAGAATGATGGATTGCATACTGCTAGTAGAATCTGCTGAAGCTCAGCAGCTGAGTTTCCAAGCAATTGGGTAGCAAGTTTATCCCAAAAAACCACAGAGGAACTTCCACTATCATCTACAACTTTGTAGTGAATCTTCAACCTACATAATATAGTGAGATTGTTCATTACATCTTGCTATATGTAAAAATAGTTGATGAGTCTAGTGGCTTTTATTCACATACTTAGGTTCAATGGAGTCAGGCTTCTTCTTACAGTTTGGACAGTACAAAGTGTTCCCATCATCTCTAGGCTTTAATGCACACTTAGCACACCCTTCATATTTCCAACCATGCTGGGTCTCCAACCTTTCTATTAGGCATGTCACAACAAACCTTTCTCCCTAAAAACAAAGTATGAAAGAATGGAACAATCCAGGCAGAAAATATATTAATGAACTAAGGCATTACGTAAAGTGAGAAAAACGTAACATCTACATACAATCTTTTGGTCATTGATTTGAGAGATGGTAATCCTTTTGTTATTTAAAAAAAATCTGGACGTGGATACTTGGCTTGATTGGGATGGCATTTGTTGACTTAAGGTGGTCATGAGAGGAGAATCCCGGTACTTTGCACTGAATCAACATATGAAAATGAGATTTGTATTATGATATAAGAATTTAAAAATGATGTCTAGGAAGAGGAATACTTATCAATCAATTTTTTCACTTATGGGATGGAAGGATTGAATAAAACCTTTGTAGCATTGAAGGAACTACATATTTAGGGACCTCCTAGAAATGTGGAATAATTTATGATCATGTTAATTGGAGTTTTATTGAAGGACAAACTGAAAGTACTCAGAAATGATTTTTTAATTAGATTTGTGACCATCATCTAACAAAGCAATCCTGGCCAAATTTATCACCACAACCACAGGAGTCTCCATATTCTCCAATTGGGCCATGTAAGCATTAGTGGAACACTCATCAAATAAAACACAATCAATGTCAACCTCACTGAAAAAAAATAAATGGTTAGTGACAAAGTAACAGAATTATGACCAATCTTGAAGTGTTCAAGTGAGTACTTAATATCAGTTAGGAGCATCCTAAGTTTGTTTTTAGTCTCGTGATCTCTTCGAAATTCCTCAAGGGACCCCATTGATTTGACAAAGGCAATCACATCTACATAACAAAACATAAAGGCAATAGAGTGATTAGGCAAAATGCTGGATAGGGATTGATTATAGAGTTTGATATATTATTTATACCAATGAGATGATCAGCAAAATTCCTTTCGTTTGACTTAAGTATGTCCTGAATAGACATGAAAGAGAAGGAATATAATGGAATATTAGCATCTTGCTCTCTTACAAAGGTTTGCTGAGTAAAGAGGATCTTGAATGGATGAGTAGTCCCCTTGTACATATTAGAATTTTGAGAAACAATGAAGTTTGCAACAAAGTATGTTTTGCCTTCAGTTAAGGTGTTACGGTATTGATCATGGAGGTTTTTTGCAATCAAGCTGGCTTGGATTTTAGTGCCCTGTGACAATACAAACCATAAGGTTAACATGTAAAACGACCTCATAAATCTGGAAGACAAATGAACATTAAGGTAGCAATGAAACTTAAAAAAACCTCCTGATCAACTAAGATCATAGTAATGCAAAATAATTCACTCGGTGAAGACTTTTGGTACACGTTCCACCTCTTGAAGACACGAACAACGATTGTCCACCTCTTAGTCCCATCATGGACATCTTGGAGCAAGGAAACACGAGACATGGCAGAACAGTAGCTGGATGCTTGTACTGGAAAATGATATATGAAACAGGATGAAGAATCAGATATGAAGATGCTTGAATGATTTTTCCAGTTTCAAGGCAACAGTTTGTTTTATAGGAAGAATGAAAATGAAAATTTAGACTTTGGTTTGATTACAACCTGGTATATGTCGACTGAGTTTAAATTTTCAGGGGTAGAAGACAATGTCTCCCATTTGGCCAAGGAGCTTTGAAAAAGCAGGCAAAGCTAGTGGTTGGATACCTTTTTTGGCTTACATGAAATAGGAAGATATTAAAAAATCATTTTATGTGTGGGGAAAGTTATATGAAAAGGGGAAAAATGTTTTTACAACACATTATGAAGGATCCAATACCTTTTCATGACCTCCGGTGAATGAGAAACTACATCTGCTGTTTTACCTATCAAGTGACATATGCATAGTGTTCATTGAGCCTAACAACAATCTTGCATGTCAGAATGATTACAGACAACGTATACATAGTCTAAGGCATGGAGGTCATCTGTTTTTAGTAGAATAGCTAGACAACTTTTTTGACTTACACGAAATGGCAATATAATACAAAATCATGTTATGTGTTTGGAAAGTTATATGAAAAGGGGGAGAAATGAAGTGTCATATGCAAAATCAAGTGTCATATGCATAATGTTCATTGTGTAATTATCAATTGAGAGATGATTTGAATCAAAGGTTATAATGCATTTTGGATGGTTCAATAGGAAAATGTACTATTAGTGGGTGTGTAAGTTATGTTGTTATCTGTGGCTTGATTATTTAGGCCATATAGTTAATTTATTTTTTTTAAGATTTTTGTATAATGACCAGCATCAAGGATGGAATTCTGCAGACATAGATGGTGAGGCGGTATCATTAATTTGTTGACTTCACGTTATATGTTTACATGCTTACAGGAAGAGCACCAACCAGACAAGCATGGCCTTCACTAACTGGTTTACACAACACGTTATATGTTTAAGTAATCTGATTGAAAACAGGTTGCAGCCTTGGTTACAAAGTTTCCACTAATGCACATTTTTCAACTTGTAAACTATTTAAACCACAAGGTTACAATCCAAGCATAATGACCAGCATCAAAGCAGACAGTTTGCAGACATGGCTGGTGAGGCTGCAGCAGTAATTTATTAACTTCACGTTATATGTTTACATGAAAAGCAGCAAACAGAAAAGCAGGACCTTAAGTTACTGGTTTATTTCACTTTATATGTTTAAGGAATCTTATTGAAAGTAGGTTGCAGCATTGGTTAAAATAATGATAGAAATGCACATTTTTCAAAATTATATATGAAACAGGATGAAGACTCAGATATGAAGATGGTTGAATGATTTTTCCAGTTTTAATGCAACATTTTGTTTTATAGGAAGAATGAAAATGTGGACTTTGGTTCTATTGCAACCTAGTATATGTCAACAGAGTATAAATTTTTAGGGGTAGAAGACAATGTCTCCCATTTGGCCGAGGAGCCTTGTAAAAGCATGAAAAGCTAGTGGCTGGACACCTTTTTTGGATTACACGAAATGGGAAGATATGACAAAATCATGTTATGTGTGGGGAAAGTTAAATGAAAAGGGGAAAAAAATGGTTGGACAAGACATTATGAAGGCATCTAGTACTTTTTCATCCTTGGCTAAGAATGTTCTCCTTTTTAATTTGTCCCACATTCCCACTTGCAATTTTTTGCCATGCAGTTAGTTAAGATTTTTAATAACAACAGGCTCAATGCAGATAAACTTTTACACTCATCTAAAATTTTACATTGCTATTTCAATATATTACCCCTCACACCTATTCCAACATATAATGATGCACGCTAAACCGGTCTCAAATTATGAAACTCAAAATAATTCCATCGTCTCAGAGTTTTATACTAGTGTTCAGACGATAAACAATTGTTCTCACATGGACACCTTTTTTGGCTTACACGAAATGGGAAGATATGACAAAATCATGTTATGGGCGGCGAAATTTAAATGGAAAGGGGAAAAAATGGTTGGACAAGACATTATGAAGGAATCTAGTAATTTTTCTTAACCTTTGTTGAATGAGAAAATACATCCACTTTTTTACTTATCAAGTGACATATGCACAGTGTTCATTGAGCCTAACAACCATTCTGCATGTTAGCATGATTGCAGACAATGTATACATAGTCTAAGGCATGGAGGTCACATGTTTTGAGTAGAATAGATGGACAACTGTTTTGACTTACACGAAATGGCAATATAGTACAAAACAATGTGAAAGTTTTGGAAAGTTATATGAAAAGTGGGAGAAATGGTTTGATAAGCATCTTGAAGGCATCTAGTCCCTTGTCATGACCTCTAGTACCAAAGAAACTAAAAATGCTTTTTCACTCAGCAAGTGCCATATGCATAATGTTCATTGAGCTTAACAACAATGATGTAGGTCAGAATGCTTGCAGACATCGTAAACAGAAGCAAAGGCATGGAGGTCATATCTTTTTAGTATATTATGTGAACTTTTTAGACGTACAAGAAAAAAGAAAAGAATGCAGTAGCATGATGATTAATGCTTGTGAAGTTAGATGAAAACTGGGTTGAAAAGTATAATAAGAGATTTTGAATGAATGCAATCTCTTTTTCTTGTAGACATTAACAAATGAACAACAAAGGTGAGTGATTGGTCATCCTTACAGGTTTACATTAACTCTGTAAAGTAAGGTGAAAAAACTATTGTTTGTGTAATTATCAATTGAGAGATTATTTGAATCAAAGGGTATAATGCGTTTTGGATTGTTCAAAGGATGATTGTGTTATTTAATTCAACTACGTATTAAATTCAGCTGGAACACATAATTGTTTATTAATACAATGCGAGAGAGATAAGGTCTACAAAAATGAAGGGCTGGTAGGCTTGAATAGTGCAGGACAAATGAGAGTACTAATAGTGAAATGTACTATTAGTGGGGTGTGAGTTATGTTGTTATCTGTGGCTTGATTATTTAGGACATATAATTTATTTAAATTTTATAAGAATTTTGGATAATGACCACCATTAAGGCTGGAAGTCTGCAGATATGAATGGTGAGGCGTAATCATTAATTTGTTTACTTGACGTTACATGTTTATATGTTTACATGAACAGTAGCAACCAGAAAGCATGACCTTCACTTACTAGTTTGCACTGCACATGATATGTTTAAGTAATCTGATTGAAAGCATGTTGCAGCCTTGGTTACAAAGTTTCCACGATTGCAGTAGTTTCAAATTGTAAACTATTTAAACCACAATGTCACAATCCAAGCATAATGGCCAGCGTCAAAGCAGACAGTCTACATACATGGCTGGTGAGGCGGCAACAATAATTGATTAACTTCACTCTACATGTTTACATGAAAAGCAACAAACAGAAAAGCAGGACTGTCACTTACTAGTTTAGTTCACTGTATAGGTTTAAGGAATCTGATTGAAATCAGGTTGCAACATTGGTTAAAATAATTATACAAATGCACATTTTTCATAGTGCACCTATTTCTAAAACCTGATATCTTTAAGGTAGCAGATTTTTGAAAAGGTAATATAAGTGACATTGACATATATATCAGAAAAAACAAAGTGGTCTGTAACCCTGTTTGCATAAAGGATAATCACCATAGGGTAAAATGCATCACACAACAGGCTATTATTCAACACGTTAAATGTTTAAGGAAGCTGATTTTGAAAGAGGATGTAGAGATGGGTATTAATCAAAGGCTGATTTCTGAAATGAGAAGCAAGATGCTGCAGACTTTGATCTTAGTGAATATGACATTTACAGGTTCATTCGCATTGTACTTTTACAAAAGATATGGGAAAGTAACTTGTCTCTTTCTTATCTGATAAAGTGGAGGCTAATGTCAATCTGAGATACAAATGAAAAACCTTAACATGTAACTACGTTAACGAATCTGCTTTCTGAAATGACCTTTACAACTACATTAGCCTTGCACTTTTGCAATACATACATAACCCTCTTATATACATTATTAATGTATATACAAAAGTCATCGTGTAGTATCTTGTATCTTGCTTAGCTAATAAAATGGATGCCAATGTGTACTTATTTTTCACTCTCTTGAAATTTAGACATATTAATGCAATCGATAGTGTAGCTATTAATAGATATATGGAAGCAGGTACATGAAACATTATACATGATGGTGTAGTTTTCCATGATGTAGTCATTAATTCAATATGCAATGGAGATTGCTTGCTGATCAGATTGTTTATGTAATCTATAAATTGCTTCACAATGCTTTACAACATATTGAGAAACCACCCAAGAGGTAAGTTAGTTGAACTGATTTTATGATGTTCCAACTCCGCTGTCTTGCTCCCACAAAATGGAAAAGAGAGATTGTTTTATTATGAGAATAATCTATTGTGGCCTTAATTATTTTATCATTTGATGCGTACAAGACTTTGAAAAATAATGTGAGAGTTCACCTTGACATATAGAAACTTTTTTAGTGAATGATGATTTTGAAGGTCCGTTGAGTGCCAAGATATGAGAGTTAATGTTTTATGGCTCTTGTAACTAAATGTCTCGATTGTTCATACCTTGGCTAAAGATGTTCTCCTTTTTAATTTGTCCCACATTCCCACTTGCAATTTTTTGCAATGCAGTTACTTAAGCTTTTTAATAACAACAGTCTCAATGCAGATAAACTTTTACACTCAAGTAAAATTTTACATTGCTATCTCAATGTAGAACCCCTAATCCCTCACACCTATTCCAACATAAAAAATTCTTGCAACATGAACGCCTTATAAATTATTGTGTTTTGGGGTAATGCAATTGGAAATATATCTGACATTTTACTGTGATGTAATATAACAAACAACAAACTATTAACATTGAACATTTCATTATCACTCATCTAAACTTTTACATTGTTCTGACATGGAACATTTGATAGTAGATCAAAGCTGAAACATTTGAATACAAACATTCCTTCTAGATCAAAGCTGAAACCTTTAAATACAAACATGGAAAAACAATTGTTTAACAACAGTCTCAATGCAGATAAACTTTTACACCCATCTAAACTTTCACATTGCTATCTCCATGTATTACCCCTCACACATATTTTGCTTGACATGTTGCCTTTCACTTTATAGGTTGCAGCTACTGGATGAACAAACATGAACCAATACAATAATGGTTGTCTATGTCTGCACTTCATGACATGAACAAAGGCGCCAGCTGATAGATTTGATTCCCAAAGATGTGCGGCATGAGCTACAATGATGGAACAAACATTTTAGTGGACTAGATAATGGGAAAAAAATTGTTTAACAACAATCTCAATGCAGATAAACTTTTACACTCATCCAAACTTTTACATTGTTATTTCCATGTATTACCCCTCACACATATTTTGCTTGACATGACATGTAGTCGGGGCCTTTATAGGCTGCAGCTACTGGATGAACAAACATGAACAAATACAACAATGGTTGTCTATGTCTGCAATTCATGACATGAACAAAGGCCCCAACTGATAGAGTTTGATTCCCAAAGATGTGCGGCATGAGCTACAATGATGGAACAAACATTTTAGTGGACTGGATAATGGGAAAAAAATTGTTTAACAACATTCTCAATGCAGATGAACTTTGGAAACAATGCAACATATAATGGGACACGCATCAGTAGAAAAGTTGAAATGATTTACTCACTTATAAAATTGCAGCATCCTCCATTTGCTTAAGATGCAAAACATATGAAATGATATTGTAGAGTCATCCGCATTATGCATTCAGGTCGGCTCCATCGGAGAACATCCTTAGCCAAGGACTTTTTTTTTGGAAGGAAGCCCATCGGTGAGAGTATAGTAAGTGCAGTAAAGTTTGATAGCATTTGGATTGGTTTTTAAAGGCAACAGAGGCACACAACACTTTCAAATTTCGAGCCGACGTTAAATACTGCAAGCCATTTCATGAGGAAAAGAGCCCAAGGACTTTTTTTTGGAAGGAAGCCGTTGAGATGCTTGTGAACAGTGAAATATGTCTTAAGCCACTGTGAGCCGAGAAAAAAGAGGCGGCTTGGTGAAGAGGGATTATAATATATATTGATTAACTAGCCTTAATGAATCTTGATTGATATTCAAGGAGATAACTAGAAAATGAATGACCTGATTAAAAAATCATATAAATTAGGTAAAACTATAATGGCATGATTAAAAAAATGTATAAATCTGATTAAAATTCAGGTAAAACCGTAAAAACCTAATAAGAAGGAAAAATGTATGGACCTAATTAAGAATTGGTATTTCATAGTT
Source organism: Vachellia pachyceras (assembly GCA_025593235.1). Taxonomy (NCBI): domain Eukaryota; kingdom Viridiplantae; phylum Streptophyta; class Magnoliopsida; order Fabales; family Fabaceae; genus Vachellia; species Vachellia pachyceras. The sequence continues at coordinate 10,621 of JANTPZ010002654.1, forward strand.
TCATTTCATTTGCTTTTAATCAAATGCCTATAGTGTTATGTGATAGATGAAATGAACAAAATAATTAAAAATTTTAAGGACCTAATTATAATTTTTTCCTTTTCCATATTCGTGAGTAGCTTCAATGTGTCGGTAACAAAAGTAAAACATTTTTTTTTCATTTAAATTAGTAGTTTAATAAACAAACAAACAAGTCTTTCTCATTCGTTGAACGGAGTAGCTGCTCCTTCGTTCTCCTCCAGACGGAGTATAACGGGATTCATTGCCATCCCTTTCTGTTCTCTTTCCCTTCTAACCTCTTCCTGACCACAGGCTAGCCATCCGGTGTTTAACACTTTCGTATAATCGAGGAAGTTTTCTCATTTCTAGCTCTTTTTTTCTAGCACTCATTCATATTCTGATCCTTCAAGTCTCATGCTTATGGTCTTGTGGTTTATGGCTGCTTATTCGTTGGAAATTTCAAAAATCACCTGAGGGTCTCTTAACTCTGCAATAAAAGATTAATTCGTCTCAATCGCTGCCCTTGAAGTTTTCAAAGGTAAATATCACCGCCCTTACGGTTCAGCCTTGTAAAAATCTGATTTTTGGCCTAATTTGCGGTTTATGCGTTATCTTATTAGCGATCATCATTGTCTTAGACTAAATCTAGCTCAGAATTGTGATTGTAGATGAGATTGGTTATGTATTCAAGTTTGACACACAGTACGCTTTATTTCATGCTCTTGTTTAAATGAAGCTCACATCCGTGCAATTTCATTTTTCTTTCTTTCTTATTTATTTATTTATTTTGGCGTGAACAGAATCTCTGTTTCAATATTTTGGGTTTTGATTAGCTTCTTATTATGAGCACTGTTTTGTGAGTTCTTTGAATTTTTTTGTCCCCTTCACCAGATTTGAGTTTATGATAAAATTTCAACATGGAATGTTTGCCTTGATATGACACTGATGTCTGTATTGGCAAGTCGTGGGAAGGTTATGTTTCAGGACTGTTCACAGATGTAAGTGCTGAAGTTACGCTCTAATTACCCCATCAGTCAGACCGGTTGACAACTGGAACCTTGTGACTTTTAATTGATTTGATGAAGTTCAACTTATTTTATGGTAAAACCATGTATTAAACAAATATGGTCCATAACACAAAGCTGAAATGGAGCTAGATGGCTTTATTGGTTGCAGGAGCTTAGCATTTTGGATTTGTTCAACTTAGGTTTATTACATGTTTTTACACCACCCAGTGAATGGAGATTATCCATCCTGAATTGAACTTGCGCGCATGTACGTGTGTGTTTTATCCAAATATAAAAATTTATATATAGGTTAATCCTGAATCGTTCTAGTGTTAAACTCAAGTTGAGGGAATAATTAAAAAGGAAAAGCATTTACGTTACAATGGATTGTAACCCAATTCTATTTTTTTCCTTTACTATTTCTATGATGTTCAATCTAGAAACTATCATTTGAACATTTTTTTTGAGGTGACAATGGAGTAAGTGCCATGTGGAGGAAGTAATTCATGTAATTTTGTTATTGCAGAACCAATATGACAAACCAATGTGGTTATGTGCCACCAGCTTACGTTCCTTTAGGACAGTCAGATTCAGTGGATGCGGTAGCTTCTCCGCAGCTGGTCGTTGAAGAAAATCCTAGTAGAATTGGATCAAATCAGATTCAGACTCAGTGGTCTTCCGGGATCTGTGCCTGCTGTGATGATATGCAGAGCTGTATGCTACTTCCTTACCCTGTGATCCTCATTTAGTAGAAGCGATTATTAAAAAGGTGCATCTGAAGAATGATTAAGAAATTTTGGTCATGCTTTTGTTCTTTGTTTCTTAATGTGCATTAGGTCCTTTGTTTTCTAATTTTAATAGGTTCTTTGGGTGGAACCTGGGATTCACTAGATGAAATTAGATCTTACTTATGATTGGTCTTTTATCTAATGAAAATTTCAGTTCAAATGTTGGTCTTAAGTTTTGTCATCATATCTTGGGGTGGCGAAACCTATCCATCACCCATCGAGCTCATCCATTTAAATTCAACATCTTAATAATCTATTTGTATGGATGGGTTTTTCAAAAATTATCATTATGTATAGAATTCATCTGAATTTAGCATTTACAAATAAGCTCAGAACCATTGATAAATGGGACGCTCTTGTTAATTTCATAAGGCTGGTCCCAAATGAAGCAAATGCTCACTTAAAAAGAAGAACGATATTTAAATCATTACCAAAGAAGAGAACCAAAAAAGAAATGATTTATCTTGAGCATTTTTGAGTGAGAAACAAGAGAGGTTTTCTTAGCCTCGCGAGTTAAAAAAAAATCATTATGAGCTTAAAAAAAATCACTGTGATTAAGAGTGAACAGAGAAGCTAGAAGGTGCATATCTTTGTGATAAAACCAATCTAGTGAGGGAAGGAAGACACTGGAAGAGAGATATGGATAAACTTTCTTTTGTATTTGGACATCTGGAGGATTAGATTAATATATTGCTCTTTCCCCTTTCATCTCTACAATCAAATATGTTGGTAAAGGAGACATAACATTTGGACAGTTGTTATTAGATTTCTTCATCTATGCAGTCTTCTTAATCCAATTTACTGGCAAAAATTTGTAAAGTTTTAGTTTTGGACTTCCCCTTTCATTAGCTAAATGAATTGAGATACTTTATTTATGAAACCTTCTGTTATGATTGCTGTGAATTTTCTTGATTTGAATTTTGTATTCCAGCCATTTATTTACAACTCTTGTTATGATTGTACTTTTATTCTTGATGACAAGACGATTGTTTGTTTTGTGTTGATCAATATGCAGCCATTCTTCGTGCTTATTTTCCTTTTGCTCTGCATTATTAGTGTTTCTGATGATGCCCAGAGTCTTGGTTGCATTTGTGCATCATATTTTAGCCATGGTCTTCAAATCATGGAGTACTACTGATTGGGAATTCTATTCCCCTCCTCTCTGCTGCAAACCTCGGAAAAAGAGAACATTTTGTTCTTTGAAAGAGTTAGTTTATCAACTGCAAATGTTGACTGCCAACTTTTATTATCTGTGCAGGTTGTATAGGTCTTTTTTGTCCCTGCATTCTGTTTGGAAAGAATGCAGAATTTCTGGGGTCTGGAACTTTCATTGGATCCTGTGTAACCCATTTTATATTGTGGACTCTTGTTAATACTGCCTGCTGCTTATTAACCGATGGCTTGGTTTTGGGATTACCTGGATGCCTTGTTGCATCATATGCTTGTGGCTACCGCAGGACCTTGAGGTCAAAGTATAATTTGCCAGTATGACCTTAACTACTCTCTTTTTTCCATGTATATTCTTATTACTTGATATTCATCTGTCTTTCACATTCTTCTTGGTATGAGTCCACACATCTTTTATTTTATTTAGATTTGTAATTTGAATGCTTTTGATTTTAGTAATATTTAGTGCTTTCCAAGAGACTAACTGCTAGGATTTGAATAGTGAAAAATATTGGTTAGTCCTTGCTGCTGCATGCTATTCTCTGATTTTGATCTGATAAAGTGCTTAGCTAGGGCCTTATGGCTGAACTCTCTGAAAATGCTCCATGAATTCGTCATTTGGACAGTAAATGTGAGATATCTTTTGAGAAGTTGAATGCCGAATGTCCCCTTGCACCAAAGTTCCAAGATCATTGGACCTTGGCGCTATGTCCTTGTGTGCCCAGAAGTCTTATTGCTAGTTCCACTTACATACCATCTTAACATTCGAGATTCCAAACTTTTCTCCACAACCTTGAAGCAGTTTATCAATTTCCCAGAAACTCTTAAACTTGGCTGGTTCTAATTAGTGGGAACTTTGCCTTTTGAAAGCTCAATATTTGAGGCACACTCCTATCTAAGGGTGTGTTTGGTTCAACCAAGGGTAGGGGAGGGGAGTTTCATTAAAGGGAGGTGGGGTAAGTGAGGGAGGTTACTAACTTTGTTTGGTTGCAAGGGAGGAGAGGGGAGGTGGGGTTTCTTGTTTGGTTAATGAGGGGACGGGAGGGGAGCTAATTTTAAGTTGACAAATATAACCTTCCTTATTATTTTATAATATTTACATCAGAAATATTTTTTAAATTTTTGAATCACAAAATGGTGTAATCTCACTAATATATGAAAAATATTTTTATATGCAAAGATAATTTTATTAATTTTAATATGCTATCTCATTAATTTTAATATGTTTTTTAGAGTTGTACATTATATTTGAGTTGAAGAAACAGAGATATATGATTTTCTTTATAATAATATTAGTGAGGTTAAAGCGAGATGTGTGATATAAAACAGATATATATTTATAGTTCTTGGTTTCCGCTTGGTACCAGTCTCATCTAATTACTACGTGTGGATGGGAACCTAGCACTCGCAGACAGGAAGGGGTTCAATTGAGGCTTCTTATTTGTGTCAACAAAAAAAATGCCTGAACCAAACGGTAAAAAAGAAAAAAAAGCTTAAGGCAGGAGAGCAACACCGGAATAATAAAAATACACTGTGGACGATTATGTCAAGATTGGAAACAAAATTTGTGTCTCCTCCAAAATAACCCCAATTTTGGAGGGGAGTGGGAGGACAAAAGGACAAAAATCTGCCCCTCACCTCCCCTATGTTTTTTCCAACCAAACACACGTAACCGCATTTCAATCCTCCTCTCAAAAAACCCCCAACCGAAGGCATGAAGGAACTTAAGTCAGAATTAAGATTTGAGGAACTTTTAGGAAGTTAAGGTTGAGTCAGAATTAGGTCCTCAAGTGTTGCTTACCGGTTTGCCTTGGACATATCCCCATGACTGTATCCTTCAATTGCTTTGTTTGTACCTCCAGTCCATATCCCCCATATAAAACGCTTCTAACTGAACTTGAAATGTTGATACACATCCAAATAGGTCTTTCCCTAACTCAAGCACTTTCTTACTATGATGCATAATTTGACCATTTTCTCAGTCTCTTCTGTTCACTGTACAATATGGTTGCTTTGCTGTGAAAAGACCTTCCCCCAAATTAACTGACTTCTCCTATATAGTTGGCTGTGATGGTTCAATGCTAATGCTGATGTTTCTTGTTTCTTGTTTTCAAAAGGAAGCACCCTGTGGAGATTTTGTTACCCATTTTTTCTGCCACATGTGCGCCGTTTGTCAAGAGTACCGGGAGATTCGTGAGAAATTCGGCGATTTTGAGGCCATGAAGTTGACTGTACTCATAGCCCCTCCAGTACAGACAATGCAGTCAGATTCAAAGCAGTAATGTTAGCTCCCTTATTATATCCACACTCTTTACAATGTATGCATAGTATAATTTATGAGACATGCAAACTTCACTGGGGTCTGTAATTGCAAAATAATTAACCATCACTACTACTGCAATGTTGCTGACATTATTTCCTCAGTTTTGGCCTTTCCTTTTATTTTTAACAAAATTTTGTAACTTCATATAATATTCCTAGTTATGTAAAGATGTTTAATTAAGAAAATACCCAGATATGAGATGATGTCTAGTACGTAAAAATGTAAATGTAGATAGTGAATGAAGAATACTCTGCAAATCTATATCAAATAATAACAAGTGATAGTTATTACTGAGTGATAATAGAGATATAATAAATGTTACTTCACCTATGACTTGTCATAAGTTGTCTTCTAGAAATTTCTGTTATTAACAAGTCAAATTGTAAAATTTACAAATCAATTATTATTTGTAGTTGATTTATTTGGATTAATGTCGGTGAAAGTGGCTTTTTTAATACAATAAAAATAGCTTTTATTTGGACAAGCTAAAGTTGAGGCAAAAGCAAGTCAGTTTAATATGATTCATATTTATTAAGCTTTTATAAAAAAATGTTAATTTGACAAACTAAAACTTGGTTTGATGATAGGATATAATTGAAAAGGCGTATTTAAATGTAAAATGACTAAACATTGACGAGTCTTATTCAATGCATGTGTAGATATAATATGACAACTTTAAGAGAAATATTAAAAATTAAAATTGTAAAAATAAAGATTTAATGTATTATTAAGAGAAAAGAAGTCGATCGTTTAATTTCTTTTAATTGATTTGATTGATATTGGGCCAATTTCTTTCTACATTCGTCTGGCGTCGAAGTAACATCAACCTGTTTTCTTTCTTCATGCCGCAACATGATGCATAAGCACAAAAGAAAAATGTTTTAATTTTGAAGTTGCCTTTAAGCCGAAAGCACTTTTTTTTATATACATAAGCCACAAGCACTTTAATGTCAATGTAATAACAAACATTCATTTAATCCAGAAATTGTGTTTTTGCAGTGTGAAAAGTCAGTTTTGAGCTCTCAAATGTGATCCCAAACATTCCTATAGTGCCTTTGGTATGGTTGTTATTGAGCAATTTCTTTTTTTTAACTATACAGAAATAATATACAAAGTTTGTTGTGAGAGATTAAATATCCCCTGCAATGCTGGCAAAACCATGGAGCCTTATGCAAACTAGTGATACAGGAACGTATATGTATATTAATACAGGTTGATACAGGAGCCTTATGCAAACCATGGAGCCTTATGCAAACTAGTAATGGTAAAGTATAAACCTAGTGGCATGTTAGAAACATTAATACAACTTGCTACTATAGAAGAAAGAATAATGCTTCTAAGTTAGTGTTTGGCAAGTACCAAAAAATCACTTATGGCTTGTAAAATCGGGGTTTTGGTTTAGGGTAGACAAACAAGAAAAAATTTACAAAAGTTCCTTTTGATTTAAAACCATGGTTTAAGAAAAGCTATTTTTTCCATTTTGTCTACATTTATATGATATTCATATATGCTTTACTAAAAACTAGCAAGCGATCCCTCACGCGTTGCATGACCATTTAAAACTCAATCATGACAATGTAATTGAGACTAAATGAAACATGTCTTGGGAAGAAGATATATGACCAAAGCATCATTTAAAGAGAGGTCTTCAAGTTGCAAATAAATGATGAGCAAATCACTGTCATCACTTAAAGCTGCAACATAACCCAGATGATTGGTTGATATTTCTTAAAAACCTAATAGGTGTACCAACTTTCAAGATGAACATACGAGTAGGGAAGCCTAATGTTGATATTGTATTAAGGAATTTATCTGTATAAAGGTTATTGAACGAATCACTTTCATCACTTGATCTACAGATGGAGTCATAGCTTAAATACTCAATTGATTCACCTGCCACCAAAGAGAGGATATACTCGTTGATTTCCTTAACTGTATATATTGTTGGTGCAAGGATAGCCCTATCATTGAAGTAATCATTGGATTCCAGATTGGGCAAAATGTCTATGTAGACCGATCGCACCATGGTTTCCAATGGGTTGGTAGATGATGGAATTAGTAAAGCTATTGGAATTTCTACATCACATGTGCCATGAATCGACTGACAAAAATTCTCATCCTTAATATCTAGAAGACACTTGGAAAACCATTCAATATTTGTAGTGTCTATAGCATTCATTGAACATGTGAAGTGCATATTCCTTAAAAGATGGGGTAATCATCCCAAAGGTATGAAGAATTGATGCATTCATTTATGATGTCAGCTCGAGTTCCCTTTGGAATGACTGGGAGGATTTTTCTAAAGTCACCATCTATAACAATGCACTTGCCACCGAAAATTAAATTGCAATGCATTATATCATAGAGTGTGCAGTCTACAGCTTCGATGCAGTAAGGTTAAACCATTGGCGCTTTGTCCCATATTATTAGAATAATACCTCTAATCAAACTTGCTAATGCGGAGTCTTGACGTATGGAGCACATAGAAGATTCAATTACCTTTATTAGGATGACATATTTAGAATGAGCTATTTTTTCCAAAATGAAGCAATGTAACAGTTATACCACTTGTAGATTACTGACTATGGCACATGGGTTGCAAATTTGGAGTGAGCTATTTTTCAAGAATGAAGTTAGGATCCACAATGAAGATGGAAACCCATTTTCATGTTGGGTGATACTTATGCTGACAAGGTTGAGTTGGTGAGTGCAATTGATAGGTATACCATAAAGGTAGAAGTAAAGATAAAACTTTCAAAAGTAAGCCATTAAGAGTAAAATCTCATTGTTAGAAGGGTTACTCATTTTTCCTTTATGCGTCGAGAGATGAGAGAAACCCTATGCTCAAAGTGAAGACTTTATTAATGGAACACAAATGCACTAGGGTTTTCAAGAACCTAAGGGCTTTATAGAAGTGGGTATCTGTTTGCTTCAAGAGACAGGTGCAGAAGAGGCAAGAATACAAGGTTTCAGACATGAAGAAAGATCTTGAAGATGAGTTAAACTTCATGTTAGCCTAATTAAGTGCAAAAGGCCAAACGAATTATTATATAGCAAATGGAAATTAGTTATGTTGATGAGTTCAACAACATTAAGGCATATTGTCAGGAGTTGCAGACATTTAATCTTGGGTTTGACATGTCTATTGAAATAAGTAAGGATGCAATGGAAGAAGGGAAGAGAGTGTTCGGTAGACTATCATGTGTTTCAATGCTTATAATGTAAAGTACATTTATTTCAAAATTTTTGTTTTCATTTGTATGTTTTAAAGTATATTGGTGTCTATTTGAAAATTGGTTGTTTTTTTGTTTAAAATGGACGGAATGCTGATTGTACAAGACTTATAGGTGATAATGGGATATTTCTTAAAGGCAATATGAGAGGGATTATGCTTACCACAACTTATATAGATGCTGATGATTCTTTATACCCAATAGCGTTTAGAGTTTTATGCTTATTACAACTTGTATAGATGCTGACAATTCTTTATACCCAATAGCGTTTAGAGTTACACAAAAAGAAAATAATATAAACTAGATTTGGTTTTTTGAATGATTGAAGACATCATTAGAGTTGGAAAGTTGACATCATCAGCGTTTAGAGTTTTTGAATGATTAAATACATCAACACTTAAAATGTCACTGGAGTTGATATTGATTTTTTAAGGGAATAGATTTGAAGATTATGATGAAATATGGATGTTGAATATTTTGAGGAATTTTTAAGTGTTGATGGTTAATGTTTTAATAGGTTGAGGACATAGAGATGTTTTAAATTATTCCAATGAAGAAAAGTAATTTATGAAATGGAGAAAGGTGATTTTTGCAATAAGGATTTGAGGAAACTTAAATTATGTGAGTTTGAGGATTGTAAATGAAAGTTTTGAGAATTTTGGAGAATGGAATATTTAAGAGATAGAAGCATGGTGTGATGAAGAGGTTTGAATATGAATATAAACATTTGTGTGGGGACATGAAGTTTAGAAGGGAATGATTTTTCTTAATTCATTTATATACATGTCTGGAATTGTTTTGGTTGATATTACATTAATGTGTGATTATCATTTTCATTCTCAAAGATCGAACATAGTGATAGTGTAGCGGTATTACTACTTGACATGATTCTACAATGTAAAACACGTAAAGCATATCAATAATCTCCCACTAAATTAACAACCCTCAATATAATTAGTAGGTTAAGACTCATATTTGACTTAAATTTAACTCCACTTTGGTAAGACATTAAATCTAAGTATTTAGGTATGTAACCTTTTACCAATTACATCATATGCAACTCTTAGGTTTTATGGGATTTGATCATCATATGATTCGCCATGTTTAATTACATCTAATGCCTTGAGATCCAAAACCGTTTTGATAATCTTAATTAAGTTAAGACAATAATGAGCTATGTGAGTAGCACCATTACCTCACAAGATGACTCAAATGCATCCACTTTGGTAGAATATACAATTGAGCAATCGATGTTTTGACAATTATTCATTAATTGATGGCATTACGGCTTAAGATTTCGCTTGGAGGGTTTAATGGATTAATCTTATTCATATATGGTTTCTTATTGTATCTCATACAAAAGAACATTTTCAAGCAGTAAATTATCATGTGATGATCTAATTAGAAACACACAATAAACGTGAGACAATATAGCTTGCCTAACCTAAAACCCTCTGAAGCCAATGAGAGGACTCCTGCAAATGATAAAAGATTACATTGAGAGAAACCTCGTTTGAACATATGAGGGGAGTAAGATGAGAAGAGAATGTACATGAAGAATATTTAGAGGAAGGCATGACATGTAGGCCGTATTTGAATCTTACAACCCTTTGTGAAACTAAAGCCATGTTGTTCACCATACTTATACATACAATCAAAAGCAAATCACAACAAGCAATAATTTATACAATGTAAACATTTCTTATTATGTTCAGGTTATATCACGATACACAGAGTTAGTCACAGCGATCCCACTAAAACACATGAAAACATATTTTAAACCCAGTTTTATTGATATCCAAAACTCTTCTGGATCCAATGAAAACATATAAAAAGGTCCACCTGAACCCATGACCAAAACACATTAAAACACATGAATAGATTCACATGAAAACATATTACGCACCTGTGTATACATCATATGTATACAAAATTCATATTCTCTATGGGAAAAGAACATGCATATGCAGAAACATATTCATATATGCTCTAGATTATACATATATCCAGAATCACATACACATCTCATAAAACTGAACCCTTTAGAAACGTACATATTCATATATCCTAGATCATGTTCATATATGAATCCAGATCATGTATAATATATGAATCCAGATTATACATAACATGTATTACACAATTAATGTGAGAGATGTATATATTGTCATAATTTTAGGTTATGCATACTCTTTTTACTTTTTTGCTCATTTTGATGATGTATTGCCACCTATTTGTTGATTTCAAATTATGAGTGCCATATGCCACCTGGATGGGGATTAGGTTGATAACCATTTTTCCCTAAGTGAGAAGAATTTATTGTGGATGATATAGTTTGATTTTTCAAATGGTATTGGGCATCTCTTGAAATTGATTTTATTTGTAAAATTAAAGTAAATGAGGATTTTATTGGGTTATGGAAAAGGATGTTTCATTATGCCTATAATTTGTATGGTTGATGGTATTAGGGTGAATTAATGGGTAAGTGAGCTAAAGATGGAAAGAATGTTGCTAAATGGAGGGGTAACTTTAGCCTTAGGTGATCCCTTTGTTTAAGGAAAATAAACATTTGTCTATGGGATGTAGAATGTTTTTCAACAGGATGATGGATATGAGGTTACAAATAGAGATGATAGGCATAATGTGTTTAACAATAGAAAGCAATGCACTTGCATGGTATGATATTTAACTGGAATTTCATGCCAACAAGCTATTCGTGCTCTGTACCCAAAGTTTAAAAAATGGACTGGATAATGAATCGATAGAGACAGTGGTTCAAGTGTTAGTGGATCAGATTGAGGTCAAATTTGTTATATCAAAATATAGTTTAATTAAAATATACATAATTTAACTATATAAATAATATTTACATAAATATAGCACTTATTAAATTCTCTTAAGAACAAGATTGTAATTAGAAAAATAAGTAGTAATTATTTTTGTATGAGAAATAGTGCAAAGCACATACTATGTTATGAATTTTCTTAAGTGATTTTACTATTTACTTGTAAATAGTAAAAAATATTTTTGCTTTCTGAGTATATTTATATATATATGAATAATAATTAATTGTTTCATTATTTGCATTTTAAAAAAAATGAAGCAAAGCCATTGTTGCATTGTCGCGTAATAACAGGGAAGAGAGATAAAAGCTGTCACTTTGCACTCCACGCCTCCTCTGTTGTGACAAGTTGCTTCCCCTCCACGCCTCTTCTGTTGCTGTCACTTTTTTTTTTGTGAACAAACTACAGAGTCACTTCTATTCTTCTTCAGTCAATCCTTATTCTCTTCCTTTCTTCCCTCTCTTCCTCTACAACTTCCTCCATGCCACCCTTAGCCTCTTCCTCCATGACTACCTCCCTAATGGCTGTGACACTGTCATCCTTGTCTCCAATGCCACCCTTTCCTCTTCCTCCACTGTGGGTTGTTAGTGGGTGGTTTAGGGGTTTCAATGGCAGCCTTTAGGTAAACATAACCTAGTCACTACAAGTGTTATTAAATGGTAAAGAATTGTTCTACCTCCAACCTGGAAGCCAACTTGCAAGAAATCCTATGTAACACTACAGTTAGTGCTCCATCCAAATAGCAAAGACATTGATACAAAAATCTTCACTTTCGGGGAGACATTTAGACCAAGAAAACTTCAAAGTACCTAATGATAAATCGAGAAAACTTCTAAGGTGAAAATGACCCTGAACCCTAATTTCAAACTTCCGACATGATATTGAACCTACAAAAATTCTAGGGGAAACATTATTTATGAGCAAAAACTTATAAAAAATTGTACTTTAACTGCACAATTATTTAAATTAGGGTCTCAGTTTTTTGGTCCAAATACATTTGTAAAGAATATGTGAGCTTCCAAATTTTTTAGCTTAATACCATTCAAATTCAATACTTAAATAGTCAACCGTTAGACGAATTTTTAACTCGTGCTCAAGGGCGAACCTATATTGGTTTCACTGGGTGCAGCCGCACCCCTGACTTCCATAAAATTAGGTATATATTAGTACTATGTGATTTATTTTCCACTCACTCATTTGTTAATTTTGAACCTACTAAATTTTTACTCAAATTCTTCTCAAAATATATTAACAATAAATTTCACTTATCTTTAACCCACTAAATTTTAGCCCAAAATCTTCTTAAAATATGCAAAAAAATAATAATCCCAATTTACAACAATTTTCTTATGAGGACATACAGGGAAGGAAGTGATGCAATTGAGGGGCAAAAAGGGTATCTAAAATTTCAAATAAAAATGCCAAAAAAAGAAAAGGAATAACCCACCCTCCAGTCGTTCAGCTGAAACCCTTGGATTTGTGAAGTTGTATGTATCAGCCGTTAGTCCACTGTCCAGTCGTCCTCATCGTCACCGTCCGCTGTCCGTTGCGCCGTGCTGTGTTTGGTTGCATGGTTGCTTCTCTTCAAGCTCGATGATTCCAAATTTGCTTTTCCTTGAGTATTCCGGATTTGCTTCTCTGTGACTGTGAGTATACTCCTCTGTTTCTGTTCTGTCTGCCATTGATATATAAGTTTCTAGTTTCCAGATGTGCTGAGTGGATCTGCTTCTCTTTATTTGCCGGTGGATTGCGTAGTGGCTGCTTCTCTTCTTTTTTCCACATATTGCTTTTTCAATTTTCCCTTTTGGCCTTTTCACTTTTGAATTGCTTTTTCATTTTATCCTTTTCTGATTGGTTTTTGTGTGAATTGATTTTGTGTCAATTTCAACTAGAGTAACCAGATTGATTTTGTCCTTTTTCGTTTTGAATTTTCCCTTTTCCACAAATTGCTTTTTCAATTAGTGGACCGTGGTCTTCCCTTTAGTCTTTTGTGATTACTTTTTATGAGTTGCTAAGCATATAATATTAAAATGTGGTCCCAATTCCAAGTACAAATTTATAAGATTCATGTGGCCCCAATTCCCAAATCACCTTTTCTTTTATAACATAATTTTCTAATCCTAGCAAATGCTATTATGTTAAACAAATCATTTATCCCAAATTATTTGTAGTTCTAATTTATTTATTTGTACATTCATATAATGAAATAATCTAATTATTTTGATTCTTTATTTAGGAAATGGAAAAGTTTTTTAAGAGAAAATTACCATCTCAAGAGCACCAATCTTTATCTACGCATAATGAATCAAATTTCCAACAAGATGAGATTAATTTAGAAGATTTACCATCAGACCCAGGAAAACGGAGAAAAATTTTAGCATATCATCACAATGATCAAGATAAGATATGGACAGCATATTTACAAAGGGGACCATGTCAACCTGTTCCGTATATTTTTCCCTAGAGAAAAATTGGAAGTTTTTTAAGAAGATTTTGCCCTCTTGGTTTAATGAATTTCCTAATTGGTTAGAGTATAGTATAGAAAAAGATGCAGCATTTTGTTTGTGTTGTTACCTTTTTAGACTTGATACTGGAAAACAATCAGGTGGTGATTCATTTGTTTCAGAGGGATTCAGTGCTTGGAACAAAAAAACAAAGGCTTTCATCCCATATTGGAGGTCCTAATAGTGCTCACAACATTGCTTGGAATAAGTGTCAAGATTTGATGAATCAAAATCAACATATTGAAGTTACAATTGCCAAGCAAACTGAACAAGCTCGTGATTTATATCGAAGACGTTTGACAACATCAATTGATTGTATCAGTTTTCTTTTAAAGCAATGATTAGCTTTTCATGGTCATGATGAATCAACGGATTCTATTAATCAAGGTAACTTCCTTGAACTTCTTAAGTTTCTTGCCGATCACAATGAATCAATAGATAATATTGTCTTAGAAAATGCTCCTGAAAATCATCGTTTGACTGCTCCAAAAATTTAAAAGGATATTGTTAATGCTGCCTCTAAAGAGACCACTGTTGCTATTTTAAATTATCTTGGAGATGAACTATTTTCCATTATTGTTAATGAGGCACGTGGTATATCAAATAAGGAGCAAATGACTATTGCTTTGTGTTATGTTGACAAAAAAGGAAGTATTGTTGAACGTTTTCTTGGAATTGTACATGTTAGGGATACTAATTCTTTACCATTGCAAATAGCAATTGACGAATTGTTTTGCAAACATAAGCTAGGTATCTCATGAATTCGTGAACAAGGTTATGATGGTGCTAGCAACATGTGAGGTGAATTTTGTGGTCTCAAAAGCTTAATTTTGAAGGAAAATTCATGTGCATTTTATATCCATTGCTTTGCTCATCAATTTCAACTCACACTAATTGCAATTGCTAAGAATTATATTGAAGTGGCTTCCCTTTTTAATTCAGCGTCCACTCTAGTAAATGTTGTTAGGGGCTCTTGTAAGCGACTTGACATGCTTCATAAAAAACAAACAAATAAGGTTAGAAAAGCATTGGAGAGAGGAGAAATTCCTAGTGGATGAGGTTTGAATCAAGAAACTGGTCTTAAACAAGGTGTTGATACTCGTCGGGGTTCACATTATGGAACTTTGATCAATTTAATATTGATAAATTCTGCTATAATTGATGTGCTTTAAATTATAAAGCAAGAAGGATCGAATACAGATCAAAGAGCTGAGGCTAACAGTCTTTTACAATTGTTAGAAACTTTTGATTTTTCATTCATGTTGCATTTGATGAAAAAAGTGTTGGGCATCTCAAATGAATTGTCACAAGAATTGCAAAGAAAAGATTAAGATAGTATCAATGCTATGAATTTGGTTAGCATTTCAAAGTAAAGGTTGCAAACTATGAGAGATAGTGGATGGGGCTCTTTACTTCATGAAGTAACTTTGTTTCTTAATTTGCATGATATTAACATTCCTAATATGGAAGACCCTTTTTAAATCTAAAGAGATATCACGTCGCAAAGGTAAATCTCAAGATATCACGATAGAACATCACTATCATGTGGAATTGTTTTATACTGTTGTGGACATGCAACTTCAATAACTTAATGATCGTTTCACGGATACAAATAGTGAGTTGCTCATTTGTATGTCTTGTTTGAATCCGAATAATTTGTTCTCTACTTTTGATAAGAGAAGGTTGATTGAATTTGCCAAATTTTATCCATGTGACTTTTCTTCAACTGATTTGGTGGTGCTTGACAATCAACTTGAGAGTTGTATCATTGATATGCGTAGCAGCGTTAACTTTTCTTCTTTTAAAGGAATTAATGATCTTGCAGAGAAGCTAGTTGAGATAAGAAGACATGTTGTCTATTCATTAGTTTATCGTCTTTTGAAGTTAGCAATGATTTTACCTGTTGCTACAGCAATGGTAGAAAGAGCATTTTCTGCTATGAAAAAGAATCGGCTACGTAATCGAATGGGAGATGCATGGATGAATGATTGTTTGGTGACTTTTATTGAAAGAGATATTTTTAGTATTGTTGATAATGAATTGATTATTCAACGATTTCAAATGATAAAATCGCGTAGAGAACAATTGTAAGGTATGCAATTTCTATGATTTTGTATTATTTCATAAATTGTATTGTCTTTTTAAAAAAAATAGTTTGCACCCCCTGAGCTAGGGTCCTAGATCCTCCACTGCTTGTGCTTATGAGTAGGAAAAAGGCATGTTTATTAGATAAGGGTGTCTAACAAACTAAACTTCACCACATAAGAGAAACTGGACCAAAGGATGATACCATATAAAGATCATCATGAAGAGATAATGAACCTTGAGAATTACTAATGCAATAAAAACCTTTCATTCAAGTGGTATCTCCATTAATCTCGAACCTATTGAATGCCATCGCATGATTAAGCCTTGGAAAGGCATTAAGATTTTCGATTCAACACTATGCCATTGATTTCCCTTCCTCCACATTGTTTTCGATTGTCTAATCATCTTCGGTCTCGCCCTTCTTCCCTTAAGGGTCGCTGCATAAATCGATGTGACTATCACCATAAAAGAAGAAACAAAAACCCTAACCCCAAAGGTGAAAGTCCCCAAGTCACATGACCTCCCCTCTAGGTTAAGCCAAAAAAAGAGGCATCAAAAAGCCCAACGCACAAAGGCATAATCACTTATTAAAATAGAGCGGCAAAAATTCCACCCTAACACAACCAACGGGCCCAACAGTGCAATTTAGCAAAATGCCACTTCGAACCCACCATGGTTGGTTGGCTCACTAATCCACCTATTTTTTTAAATATTTATAATAAAATTTAAAATAAATAATTATCTTTTGATGATGATGAAGGAAGAGGAAGAGGAAGAGGATGAGGAGGGGTTTAATGTAGTGTTACATAGGAAGGGAATGGAGCTCTTCAAAACTCTTCAAAACCAAAATGCCAAAAAAAAGAAGGGATTTTGAGGCAAAAATCCACCAACAATACATAAATTATTTTTTGGCCAAATGATACTTCAATAAATTAGTTTAGCCTACATGCATTAATGTCCGAAGAGTAAATTTTGATGTATCTTAGATTGGATATGCAATGTTTTAGGAGAAATGCTTACATACTCCTAGAGTGTCACGTCATCCATGCTCCGTTCAATGATATTGGTTCAAGTATCCTCTATCGTGGATCTCGTATCCCATAATTTTCTCATAATCATTTCTCTTTTTCCATAATAACTATATATTCTAATGGGTCATGGAAAAAGAGAAATAATTAGGAGAAAATTATGGGATATAAAATCCACAATAGATGTCATTTGTAACATTTTCATTAGATAGAATATGAATGACGTGACACTTTAAAAGCATATAAGTATTTCTCATATTTTAGTGGCATTTGAAGTTTAGTCACCAATCACTTTCATGTCAACATTTCATCAAATTGTAATTGTTCCCTTTGTTTTATTATAAAAAGAAAAAAAAAGCGAGTTTACATCCTAACCTAAGGCTGGAACAACTCACACTATGACATGTTGACAAAATGCCAAACCAATCCTATCACTTTAAAGTAGGCTGAGCCCGTCAGCCAAACCATATTGGGTCTGTTTGGTAACACTTAACTTTAACTCAAAAGCATGTTCAACAGTATTTTTCTGTAAAATGAGACAATCTCATCCACATATTTACCTCGGCTTGCGTAAAAGTACTTTTCTACCGCTTTTCCAAACGGACCCAATATCTGCTCTACTTGGGATAGTAGGGATAAAAGAGGAACCAACACAAATTTAAAATTGATACTTGTTTTATAAGTTGATATGATTCTAACTTTGGAAACCCTGTCAAACCTCAAAAATATAAACTAGATAGACTATTGGAATTAGCAAAACCCATAGAACAAAAATTATATGATATGAAAAAAGAAATAAAAAATAATTCAAATGAATTAGCTTATATAAAAGAAAGTTTAAAGCAAATTATGAAAACATTAGGAATAGAAAATAAAATAGAACCAATAGAGGAAACTCCACAAATAAATATGATAAGAATATTGGATCAATTAGAACAAGAAGAAATCAAATAAGACAACAAAATCTTGATGAAAATGTTAGACAAACAAGAATTCTAACTGAAGAAATTAAAAAAGGACAAGAAGTAATAAATAAGAATTTATGGACGATTTATGAAGAAATTGAAAATTTTGATTTACAAAGGGAAAGACAAAAACATGGAATAATAATAGAACACAAAAAAGAAGAAATAAATCTAAATGAAAAAGAAGCTAATAAAATAGCAGA
>JANTPZ010002656.1:0-17703 GCA_025593235.1 Vachellia pachyceras
ATGTTATTTTTCCTTCCCTCCCCTCTACAAAGTGCAAACCAAACAAGGGGAAGGTTTCATTAAACCTCCCCTTCCCCCCCTTCCCCCTCAACCAAACAGCCCCTAAGAGGAACCCTAATGCTTCATAATCCGATTTGCGTCTTTGACTTTATCCTGTTTTTGCTTTGCTCCCATTCAAAAGCTGCCAACTTTCAAAGTTTCAATTATATTCTGGTAAGCCTAACTTGATCTAACTGGAACCCATAGATTGTATCATGAAATCTGGAAGTGAAAAAAAAAATTTTATTATAATCCTTCACTTGTTCCTCCTATATAAATCCATCTACGTCCTTTCTTTCGTCTCATCCAAAACCACAATCATTCCTGCTATATCACCTTCTTCAATTCTCTATTCAAGAGCCTTCCCCTTATTCTTCTCTCTGCAGAACCCTAACACACTTTTGCAAAACATGAACATGTCCATGAGGATTCTGTTCTTCCTTCTCATCACCATACTCGCAGCTTCCACCGTTACTCTTTCCAAAGCACAAGAAGAACACCTCAACTCTGGACGTGGGCTCTCTAGTCGCTTCCTGGCTGGTGTAAGCTACTGCAAGATAAACCCTAGGGTTTGCCTTGCAGAAGGAAGTGCAGGACCAGATTGCTGCAACACCAAGTGTGTGAATCTGGAGACAGATTCATCGAACTGTGGAAGATGCGGAAAGAAATGTGGCCGCGAAAAGATATGCTGTGAGGGAAAGTGTGTGAACCCTATGAGGAACGAGAAGCACTGTGGCAAATGTGGTAACAAGTGTGATGAATCAAGCTCCTGTGTCTATGGGATGTGCAGCTACGCTTGAACAAAATTACTTATATCCATTATTTAATTTTATTGAGAATAATGTTGTGATGGTTATAATATAATTATAATAAAGTGCAGCCATCAAGCGGTTAGCTTGATGAGTCCTGCCAATAAATGCATTTATTTTTTGTTCTTTGTTTCATTTGTTATATACTGAAGATAAAAGAGCATATGCATATGTACTCACGAATAAATTAATGAATAAATCAGTGATGTTTATTTACTGTTTTGTGGCTATGTTAATTAACTTCGCTCTTAATTCTTCAATTTCAATTGATGAAGTTTTTTTTTGGTGGGGCAACCCGTTAATTACATGAGAAATTCGTTGGCATCAATATGTATTTGTAGCTCTTTTTTGGTCAGATTATATGTAGTACAGTAGTAGCAAGCTTCAATAATGTGATAATTTTCTGGGATGGGATAAACATAGAGAAGAGATCGTGAGACTCTACACAAACAAAATCCACACACTCTCACTCGGTATCAAACAAAGCTCAAAAACTTCATCCAAAAAAACTCGAAGTAACAATGGTCAAAGGAAAAAGGAACTGAACTCCTACTAAATAATCATTTACACGAGGGGAAAAGATAATTCTATTTATAATTAATGACTAATTATTACTCAACAAAAGCTGGTTTTAATGAGGGGAAATCCTCAAATTCATTGAATTTATAAAATGATTTATTTAACGGCCTCAATTTTTAGCAAGAAATTATGAAAATATAAAATAATAATTAGACCTGTTAGGATATAAGTTTACAGTTATTTTTGGACTTACTTTTTTAAGTGATTTTGCTCAATAAGATGTAAGCATATTAGAGAAGTTTTGTTTCGGTTTACGTAAAAATGTTTTTAAATTAACTCTAAATGTTTGACAAACAAATTGTTCAAGCCACTTCTGATGTCTCTAGAGGTCTAGCCAAAAATAAGAACTCTACTAAGGAATTATGGAATATGCACATTTGGTTTTAAAAAATAAGAATTATGAATTATATTGTTCATAACTTTTGAGTAACATAGTTTATTACTTTTCCCATCATAAATATAAGACCTCTTTTATAGTGCCAATATCTTTAACACACTCAAAATTCTATGTTTTATACACATACACGTATTAAATCGTCCTCTTCTAATGAGCTAGGACCTAGAAGCAAGATACAGACTTGTCTTATACATATGTTGAATGAAAGTTTATGCAAAATAGCAACAGTTCCACATTTGATGCTGATCATAATTACAAAAACTATGTGTTTATCGTTACAATGAGATGTAAAAGAATAATTAAATTAAATCTTGGTGGATAAATTTTCTATGTGCACCCGATGCTCATCATGCATTGGATGCGGTTCGGAAATCGCTATGTATTATTGTCGGATTAAACTTTAATTAATATGTGAATCAATGGAATTCAATTAGTTCAGTGAAGAATTTAATGAGGAACCCTAAATGCTTCATGATCTGATTTGCGTCTCTGACTTTCCTTTTGGGAGAATTACATCCGCCAACTATTAACTAATTTTTTTAAAAAAAATCATTGTGACGTTTTTATATAAAAATTGAATTGAATTATTGTGTAAAACTTTTTTGATGAAAATACAATAAGTGAATGAATTTTGTTTAAAGACATAAATATATAATCGCGAGATAATGAGTTGTTTAAAAAATCCTCTGTTGAAGTTTTATTTAACTTATCCAGGATTAGGAACGTTAATAATAATATTTTTTTAATTAAAACCGTAACTCAGCTGTAGGTTCTCTCAAAGTAGTAAATTATCATGCTATGAAGTTTCTGGGCAACAGTTCTAGTTGCCATCAAGCAGACTTTGACTTTAGTTCTTTTTCCACTCTAGAGTTTGAGTCTGTTATAGGCCTAACTTGATTTAAACTTGAACCCAAGGATTGGACCATTGAATCTGAAAAATGAATAAAATAAACGAAGTCATAACAACCAAATCTGAAATCTCCATGATTCCTTTCACTGGTTCCTCCTCTATATAAACCCATCTACGTCCCTTAGCTTATTTGTCCCATCCAAAAGAACAACCATTTCTATATATATATATCACCTTCTTCTCAGTATAATCAAGCCTTCCCTAAGTCGATCTCCCTGCAGAACCCTAACACATCACTTGCAAACATGAACAAGTCCATGAGGATTCTGATTTTTCTTCTCGTCGCCATGCTTGCAGCTTCCGCCATTAATCTTTCCAAAGCACAAGAAGAAGAACATTTCACCTCTGGACGTAGGCTCTCAAGTCGCTTCCTGGCTGGTGTAACCGACTGCAAGATAAACCCTAGGGTTTGTCACGAAGAAGGAAGCGCAGGCCCAGATTGCTGCAACAACAAGTGTGTGAATCTGGAGATAGACTCATCAAACTGTGGGAGATGCGGCAAGAAATGTAGCCACCAGAAGATATGTTGTGAGGGAAAGTGTGTGAACCCCATGAGCAACGAGAAGCATTGTGGCAAATTTGGTAACAAGTGTGAAGAAACCAGCTCATGCTTGTATGGGATGTGCAGCTATGCTTAGCTTGAACACACATTCATTCGTATTAATTAATTTCATTAATTAAGAATAATTATGATATTTAGTGTAATTAATAAGTGCATGCACGTCAGCCTGTTAGCTTGATGACCGCTGCCAATATATATTCATTAATTTTTATTTGTTAGAAATATGGGCGCATGCATATGTAAGCATGAATATGAATAAATCAGATTGTTTGTTCATAGTTTGTGTTTAACCCACTCTTTCTCCAATTGCCTTCACTTTCTATTTCGAATTGAATTTTTGTTCGCTGAGGTGACGCTTAATCATATAGCAAATAAGTAATTGGTACTCCGCAGATTTTATACACACAGACACAGTATACTGATACTCCGATTTAATCAAGGGAGATTTAGCCTCAAGTCCCAAATAAGTAAAATATTTAAGGAATGATCCCATGGAGAAAAATATTTAATGAGAGGTCCCATTGACAATATAAGGTGTTGTCAACACAGCACATGGTGTTGTCAATACAAGGACATCATGTTGTTAATATGATCTCTCATTAAATATTTTTTCCATGGGACCATTCCTTAAATATTTTACTTATTTGAGATCTGAGGCTAAATCTCTCTTTAATTAATTCTCAACTAGACATACACACAACAAGCTGAGCTATAGCATTGTGTCATGCATCTCTAATGCGTAATATGCCTCCAAAAAATTCGAGATATAATTATAATGCTTGAAACCTTTGGAAAGGGTGTCATGTCAGTCGTACCCCTGCTGCCTCTCAATTTTGAAGAGATTCTAAGTGTATTTTTTGTGTTTTTTATCATTGAGTTCTACATAAAATGTGACATCTTAGTATGTTATAGATAACAAATGGTTAAATTTTCAATTTTTTTATGTTTTTAAAGATAAACACTATAAAATTGAGATGAGTTTGATGCATTTTATCATGTATATCTTTAAAAAAATGTAAAAATGAATAGAACTGAACTATTTTTTACTTGTAAAATATCAAGATATCACTCATTCATATAGAATCCTATAGTCTACAGACAAAAAAATATATTTGGAAATAGCCTCAAAATTGAGGGCAGCAAGGGCGCAGCTTACGCTCCAATCTCGAAACTTTTTTATTAATATGGAATCAAATAGTCAAGTCTGAATTCCAATCATTTGACGCTGCCTTGTCCTTCGATTCCAAAAAAGTCAAAATAGAAGGTCTTTTTTGAAACTCAATGAGATGGCTTTGTAACGGGTTTTCTGGTTGCATTGGACTTCAACAAGCGACTGCTCCTTTTACTCGAGACATAGCATACGACTTGTGTCCGTTTGAAAAAGCAAAAGATAAGCGTTTTTATCATTTATCAAATAAATTTGTGGATGCCATTATCTCGTTTTACAAAAAAATACCGTTGAACGCACGTTTGAGTTGTTTTAGCGCTTTTTCAGATACTGTCTTGCCTTCATTAACACACACATGAGCTTACATTTATATTATATATTGATTATGTTCATCTGATCAGAATCTTTGTGCTATTGGATAAAATCTCAAGAAATAAATCATTATGACTTGTGAATAGCAATATAGTATGGCTACTTGCGATGAATTCAATATTTTATATTGAATATTAATATTAATTGTATATTCTTTCCCTTTTTTTCATGTAATCAACGTAACTATACAAGCAAATGAGATTTTCAACGTACGAAATTTTGGGCATAGTACTTCATTTTTTTCCACTCTTGCGATTTCGTTGTGGTCATCAGCCTAATTTCATTGAACTCAACCCATAGATTGGACCACGATCTCAGAAAATGGATAAAATAAATGAAGTATATAATAATCAAATGGAAGACAAAAAAAAAAAAAAGACTTACTTGGTTAACATGGAAATGACTTATAACATTATATTGCGATTTTTATTCCAGCTCACAATGTGATAACCTTATTAATATACAGGTGATGAATAAATAATTATGTAACTATTCATTGAATCTGGAAGCATGTTTTAATTCTAGTGTCGGATCCAAACTCACCTAAACATTTTAAAGGAACAAAATTTCTTAGAATAATTAGATTTGAAACGTTGCATGATTCCGTTCATTGGTTTCCTCCTATATAAATCCATCTACGTCCCTTCATTCTTTCGTCTCATCCAAAACCCACACAATCATTCATACATCAACTTCTTCTCTATTCAAGCCTTCCCCAAAATCTTCTCTCTGCAGAACCCCAACCATTACTTGCAAACATGAACAAGTCCATGAGGATTCTGATCTTCCTTCTCATCACCATACTTGCAGCTTCCGCCATTACTCTTTCCGAAGCACAAGAAGAAGAACAATTCCACTTTGGACGTGGGCTCCTCACAAGTCGCTTCCTGGCTGGTGTAAGCTACTGCAAGATAAACCCTAAGGTTTGCCTTGTAGAAGGAAGTGCAGGCCCAGATTGCTGCAACAACAAGTGTGTGAATCTGGAGACAGATTCATCAAACTGTGGAAGATGTGGCAAGAAATGTGGCCATCAGAAGATATGCTGCGAGGGGAAGTGTGTGAACCCCATGAGTAACGAGAAGCACTGTGGCAAATGTGGTAACAAGTGTGATGAAACCAACTCTTGCTTATATGGGATGTGCAGCTATGCTTGAACACTGATTCATCTATATTAATTTCGTTAAGAATGATGATGATGATTAATAAAGTGCAGCCATCAACCTGTTAGCTTGGTTTATGATGAGTGCTGCCAATATATACATTAATTTTTATTTGTTCTTCTTTCATTTGATGTACTGGAGATATATGGGCATGCATATGTAAGCATGAATATTATTAATAAATGAATAAATCCGTATTGGTTGTTTAAGTTTTATGTGTAACATATTCTTTCTTCAATTCTCTCCGTTTTTTTTGTCATAACTCGCATAATACATATATACTTTTCGGATGGTTTGAAGTTTGATGTTAACTGAGCTATAAGGTATCCGCTCTTCACTTACTTCACTTTCTCTTAATTTTTTTTTTTGGGCTAACTCATTAATTACGAACTAGCAAATGAGTACGTACGTTCTAGCAAATTTCCCATCGTATTTATTTTGTTAAGATCAATGTTAACTTGGTTTGGGATTTTGGGTAAACATGTGTTAACTTCGTGTGTGGGGCTTCCAGCCTTCCATGTATTGTATTAGATTTGAATTTTTTTAAAAAAAAAAAGTCAGGCTATTCATGACTTGAAAATAACACTTTGTTATAATTTTTTTGATTAAAAATGTTGGAATAATTGTGAGTAAGTAGGTGGTCTATTTTTTTTTTAATTTTGCATAGGATCTAATTACACTCAAGAATGAATGACTATAATATATCAAACTATAATGGTTTTTTTGCCAAAACTATAATGGTTCACTTCATACAAAATAAATTATTATATCTAGTCTTTACAATTGACTTTTATTATGTGATTAAAAAATTAATTAAATTACTTAATTATAACACATATTATAAAATACTTATATGTATTATTGGACAATATATCAATTTATAAATCAGATTAATTAGTTTGAAGAAAAATAATAAATATATTAATTAATTAGTTTTTTTAATATTTTTTAAAAAAATCAACTGACTCATAATATAACAAGAATAAATTCAGGTACACAACATACCAAAATAAATTTAATCCTTTAAAAAGACAGTGACAATTTAATTTGAAAATCCTGTTAGCTAGTAAAATTATAGAAAAGAAAAAAAATTGGGCCCTACAAAATGTGGCAAATGGTATAGCTTATTTAGGGATGGCCAATTTATCTAATTGGTAAGAAATTAACTCATTCTATAAGGTTGTAAGTTCAGGTCGTGCCTCCAATATTAGATCTGAAGCATAGTCGGCAACAAAAGGAAAGTAGTGGTTAATGCTGTGATAATTCAAGCATAGGATAGGGTGTATTATCTAAGTTTTTTTATGCTATGTTTGGTGTGGTGGAATTGAGAGGTGGAATTGGAAATGTAATTCATTTTCTATATTTGGTATGGTGGAATTGGAAATGGAATTCAATGTGGTTAGAAATGAATTCTATGATGTAACCTATGGAATTGATTTTTTGACCCCTCATTTTTTTTCTATATTTATATCCATTTCCATCTCTATTTCCATCCTCATTTCCATCTTCATTTCCATTTACATCCCCATCTCCATTTCCACCAAAATCAATTCCAGCGTACCATTAGAGTTTTATTTGACTTCATCAGCTATGAATGTGTGTATCTGTTGCTTTTTTTGTGAGATGTGTGTTATATTGTATAATATAGTTTTTTCTTGAGTGTTTTATTTTCACTTCGACTATTAGCGTGTGTAATTGATTTTTATGTGATTAATAAAATTGATTCTTTGGGTAAAAAAGTTCTGCCTCCAATGTAAGGACTTTGTTAGTTAACGATTTATAAATATTTTTTTATAAGCCCTCTTTGAGTTTAGAGGTATGCACCGGATTTAGTGAATCCTAAAACTAAACTCACCCAAACCTTATATTTACCGAAAAAAAGGGCACCCAAGCCTGTTAGTTTTTTAATATTTTATTTTTTTCCCCTTAATATGGAGTCAAAAACGAATTCAAACATGGAGATGTTTTGGTTCAACATTTTGGCCTACGCATATAGTGGGTTGGTGCCTAATGATTGAACACTTTGGCATTTGAAAACATATAGAAATTCAAGAGAAGTTGTTCTAATTTGTTTAGCATCTTTAGGACCTTTCATTTAATTTGTTTTCATACACAGAAGCTCTGAACATATTATCAATGTAGTTAATATTTGATCACAGGATGTCTCCTTTTTAATTTCAAATTAAAATGTCAAAATAAAAGGCTTTTGAAACCTAACGGTCGATCAATGGTTTTGTAACGGCTTTCTGGTTTCACTGGACTTCAACAAAACACCCATAACCTTTTATTTATTTCACACTTTGCACATATACCACTTGCCTACTTATTTACACAAAAATGTGTTGTGTTGTGTGTGTATGTGTGGATCGTGGGCCTAACGTAGTTACCATATTGTACCCGTTTGGAAACGCGGTAGAGAAGTACTTTTACGTAAATCGAGGTAAATATGTGAAGGAAATTATTTCATTTTGCGGAAAAACACTGTTAAACGTGCGTTTGACTTTTCTTAACGCTCCACCAAACAAGGCCATTGTTTGGTAGATTTAAACCAACACACAATCAACTGACCAATTTGTATAAGATTTTAATATATATTACATAGTCCACCTGCATGTTAAAAAAGCCAAATTAAAGCTCTTATCTTATTTTCACTAATAAATAAAATCTACCATATTTTTCATACGTCCATGCGGTCATTGTCTCATTGAAGAACCTCTAGGGGTGACGGGTGGCCACTATAATGAAGTCATTGCTTATAATTTTGGGCTTTTACTTGGGGCCAACTTTGTTCTATAAGCCCAAGCAAAGTCGGGCCGAAAAAGCCCCAACAAAGACATATGCTTTTCTTCATTCATCTTCATCATGACCAACGAGGTTGGATCTATAGATGTAAGGTTGACCCGTGATAAACTAAAGTTTGAATCCCTATTAAAAAATGTGTTCATATTTAGTGTCCAATGGTACCTTGAATAATATTGTCTCAATTAGTATAATATATGCGTTTTAGGGGAAAAGCACAAGAACAAGGGAACTACTTTTTAAACAAAATTTAAGAGGCATGTTGTACCATAAAACCAAAAAAAAATAATTAAATAGGATTGCATTAACATATAAACCTTGAGATTACAAATGGGACTGAACTAGTATCGGTAATGCGGGTTGGGCCCGCCATTTTCTGGTGGGCTTGGGCTGGCATTTGCCAGCCCGCCAGCCCACTTTTTTATTTTTTTTAATTTTTTAAATTATTATATCTTATATATTTTTACTTTTTTTCATCCCAATATTTTTTATAAGGATAAAAGTAATATTAATTTTTATTTTTAGAAAATTATTAAACACTTATTCATAGAATTTGAAAGAGAATGACATAAATATGCAATCTTATAGAAAAAATTGGATAAAAAATGAAAAAAAAGAATTTATTTTTTATTTTTTTAAAAAAATAAAAAAGTTGGCGGGTTGGCTCGCCCAGCCCACCAGCCGGCAACCCGTGGGCTGACTCGCTTACCGGCACTAGACTGAACTTGCAACCTTGAGATTACATAAGGCTACAAAGCCTTTGCGACCAAGGGTCTCCTTTTGTGCAGTGTGAATCAGTTATTAATTATATATGGATTTTTTAAAAAAAAAAAGAAGTTGACTAAGCATTTTGTTGTAAAGTAGTTTTGACTAAGCATTTGGCATGAGCAGACTTTTTTTTTTAATTATATCCAAGTATATTGACCACTTCTCTTCAGTTAATTACAGTTTAAACTGAATCACTGGTAAAAATTAATTTATTCATTTAAACTATTTCTTTTAAACCGTATTTGTAGGATAAGATCTAAAAGAATATAATTGGTGCCATTTTTGTCAAACTGTATATAGATAATAGAAAGGGAAATGATCAATTAATGCTTCTGTAACTGACTCTTTTTGGCTTATGAAATTGAAAAACAACATTTTTACTTGAAACTCTTAAACAACCAACTTTTGCTGCGAAGATTTAGTTTGCCCCTTGATTAGTTGTTACCTACTCACAGCATTTTCTAATTAATACTGTTGGAGGACGATTTTGACATTTCCACTAAGTTATATATACTTGCAGTCAAACCAAGCCTAACTTCGTTACTTAACCACTAATTTGACCTTTGAATCAGGCCATTTCTCTCTCCATATATACCATGTCCATACTAAATTCACCTGCATCCATCAAAACCATTAATCTTCAGTTTCACAGTTCTTAGTTAGTACTCTCTATATCAACTCTTAACACAGATATATATATATATATATATGAATAGTGGTGGATTCAAAACCCTGACTTAGAGGATGTAAACTATTTTTTTAGAAAATAAGTGAGATTTATATCTTTTGAAAAGACTTTGAGCAAAAATTTAATGGGTTCAAAATTAGTAAATGAGTTGTGCAAAATAAATCACATAGTACTAATATATACTTAATTTTTTTAGAGGTCAGGAAGTATGGCTGAACCCACCGAAGTACATGTAGGTCCGCCTATGGATATGAAGTCTGTTGAGGCGCTCTTTTTTCTGGCCTTGCTGGTGGCAGCTTTGGCCATTGCTCTTTCAGAAACAACCCCAGTATTCGGGCAAGAATCAAGACAACTTCACCGGAGACATGAACACCACCCCCGGCACCGACAGGGAGTGACATGTGATAAATATCCGAGGATTTGCCTGGCAGCAGCAAGGAGCAAGGGGCCGGACTGCTGCAAGAAGAAGTGTGTGAATGTGTCAAGAGACAGAAACAACTGTGGCAAGTGTGGTAGGAAGTGCAAGTACTCGCAGATATATTGCAGAGGCAAGTGTGTGAACCCTATGCACAGTAATAATCACTGTGGAAGATGTGGCAACAAGTGCAACAATGGTGATTCCTGCGTCTATGGACTATGCAGCTACGCCTAAATTACTGCATTAAACCTAAACATGATCTAATTAAAATTCTGTTTTGGTCTTGTTAGTGTTGTTGTTACTGCAGGTATAAGGTCTTGTGTAGTTAATAAGTCCATACATAAATTTGTTTGCTTATTATGACTAATAAAAGAGCAAGAGCTCATCTATCACACACTTGATGATGAGCTTTGCCGGTGCATGTAATGTAACAGCCATTATTTTAATTTGTTGTACTTTAATTAATACAATAGATCTCTAATGGAAATAAATTTCAATGTTCATCAAAGGGATTAGGACGAGCTCATCATTACGGTGAGATATAAACTATTAATCATTAATAAAATTATTGGCATAAATTCGTTACCAAAAATTTGAAATCAAGACCTCGTGGACTATAAGTCATTAATTTGCATTGTTACCAACTGGATCAAACTCTTATTAGCATGAAACATTCAATTTGATGGGAACCAAAACAAAACTAGTTACATTGATAACACCATTCTCACATGCACACCTATTGCCTTTTATTTTGGGAAATTTACCATCAAATCCTAAGTAACCCAATTAATGAAAAAAAGGTTCCAAATATTGGTTAAATTACCATAATGTTTTAACAGTAGCTGGTCCAATTGTTATTGACGGCTGGTGAAGTTGTTAATAACAACCGAACCAGTTATTACTAAAACCTTACGTTAATTTTGCCAATCTTTGGAACATTTAATTAATTAATTCATCCATTTAGGATAAATTTCCCTTTTATTTTCCTTTCACACTTTATGATCTCTTTGTGCTTAAACCAATAACAATTTGGGCCAAAAGGAAACCAACAAGAAGTGATCATTTAAGTAATCAACCGACCAAGTTCGTGCAAGCACGTCTTGTATGCAGACAAATTAAAATCTCAACGAACACGAACCCCTAAGTCGTGTGCCCCACCTAAGACTCACCTATTTCCTATTTAATCAACTCCTGTCGTCTCTTATTGTCACCAGATTAATGAAACGTATCTCACCATCATACTATCAATCAATGGCTACCTTAACCCCAAGAATCCTCCTCCTTTCATGCTTTCTTCTTCCATGCTTGACTACAACCTTTTGCGCAGATTCATCAACAGGCAATTACCTCAATACTCCCGATAACCTCAATTCAAGCAATATTCTCCAAACTCCTAAGAACCTTATCCTCAACACCATAGACTCTTGCTGGAGAACCTACTCAGACTGGTCATCAAATCGTCAAGCCCTAGCTGATTGTGCTGTTGGTTTTGGCAAAGATGCCATTGGAGGTAAGTTTGGGACTATATATGAGGTCACTGATCCATCTGATGACCCTGTGAACCCTAAACCGGGGACACTTCGCTATGGTGTGATCCAAACACATCATCTTTGGATAACATTCGCCAAGGACATGGTCATCACCCTCAAGAACGAGCTTCTAGTGAATAGCCATAAGACCATTGATGGCAGAGGAGCCAAAGTGGAGATTGCTTATGGACCTTGCATTACCATCCAAGGTGTTAGTCACGTCATTATACACGGCATTAGCATCCACGATTGTAAACCAGGTGATGCATCGATCCTTCTTTTATTTGATAATTAATCTGATATATAACTTTGAGATTGAGTATTTCGACGTTGTTGCGTAAATGCAAAGGGTCCCACCAGGTAGGGTCTAGGGAGTGATAGATGTTAGTAATCTTTTTACCTTTGCAAACAGAGAAACTATTTCTAGGATTTGGATCCATGACATTCAAGTTATATAGCAGCAGTATTACCGAAGCTCACCCTCTTGAACATGAAAATTTGCAGGGAAAGTTGGGCTGGTTAGGAGTAGTGAAGAGCATGTGGGGCATCGGGGAGGCTCAGATGGAGATGGAATCACCATATTTGCTTCTTCAAACATTTGGATAGATCATTGCTTCTTGGCTCGATGTACAGATGGCCTTATTGATGTTATTCACGCCTCAACTTCTGTCACTATCTCTAACAATTACTTTACCCTGCATGACAAAGTAAGCTGAACTAATTAAGCTATATACAGCTAGCTAGGTGCATGATGCATATATATATATATATATATATATATAATGTCGATCGCTTGCAGGTAATGCTGCTAGGGCACAACGATGAATATATAGCCGACCGAATAATGAAAGTGACAGTAGCCTTCAATCGCTTTGCCAGGGGGCTCATAGAGAGAATGCCAAGGTATGTAACAGAGTGCTTTATTTTGGGTAGAATTACGTTACTGCAAAGGAAAATATAATCATCAAAATGTCTCGACAAGTGAACAGCGTTGACTTGTGGTTATTTTCTATACTAAAACATATCATTTATTGCATATTATTTATCACTTATTCCGAGACTTTTAATGATTGCACTCCTTTCTGCCATAAAAGTGATTCCCTCTTTATTTTTCACTCACCAAAGTGTGAGATGTATCTTGTTGATGAAACATATACAGGCATATAAATATATTTTGGTTTTGGATTAATGCAATATTAGGGTGAGATTTGGGTGTGCGCATGTGGTGAACAACCAATATGAGGAGTGGATTCAGTACGCCATCGGAGGCAGTGCCGATCCTACCATTTTAAGTGAAGCCAACTACTTCATAGCTCCAAACAACGCTGCTGCAAAACAGGTCTACATATAAAAATATGATAATATTATCGAGAGAAATTAACACATTCAGACATTATTTTAGTTTATTTCCTTCTTATGTAACAGGTTACGAAGAGGGAAACAAGAGATAAAAACTGGAACCGGTGGAAATGGAGGTCGCACAAGGATAAATTCATGAACGGAGTATATTTTGTTCCATCAGGCTATGGAAGTTGTGCCCCTTATTATTCTGCTTCACAATCTTTTGTAGCTGCTCCTGCCGTATTGGTCCCTAGCTTAACTCTTAATGCTGGTCCTCTTCATTGTGTTCTTGGCAAAGCTTGTTCTTAAACTTATATATATATATA
Source organism: Vachellia pachyceras (assembly GCA_025593235.1). Lineage (NCBI taxonomy): Eukaryota > Viridiplantae > Streptophyta > Magnoliopsida > Fabales > Fabaceae > Vachellia > Vachellia pachyceras. The sequence continues at coordinate 13,866 of JANTPZ010002656.1, forward strand.
TATTCGGCCCCATCACTATTAGCTTGATGCATTTTCATCTTCTTCTTCTTTTGTGAAGCCCGAAATGGGATCTTATTGGAAAGTCATGTACTGGAATTGCGAGGAAAAATGTATTCCACTGCTATTTACCACATTTGCGGAAAGCTAGTTACGTTGATCTGTGATAGTACTCTTCAAGATACATTAATCCTCAGAGAATATTTTTATACTATTATTGGGGAGAGAAAAATGCTCAAATTAAAAATTACAATGGATACTCGTAAATATGTTTTATGAACTTATCACTTACAACATATTAAATGTGTGCTTATATTGCATCTGCTCATATTTATATGCAAATTAAAACCAAACAAAATTGAGATGATTTTATGACTCTTACATATTTGTCGGTGCATCGTACAAAATATATGAGGAATGAGTCAAACAAGGTTATTCGGTCTAATGGTAGACCAGCAAGTAGAATTGAGAATATGTGTCAAATCCGTTTAAACCCAAGTCCGGGTCAGGCTTTAAAAATATGATTTTGGATTAAGTGCGCTTCCATACCAACCCTTTTAAATCCGAGCTTGCCAAGGGTGGGCTTGTTTTGCCACATCAACCAGCTGATCACAAAGTGAATGAATTCAATTCAGATTCTACCTTATTAAAAAAAACTCCTTAAAAAGGACATCTTTGTCGAAAATCCTTGATCTAAATTAGTCGTTTAACATTTGAATACCTCGTAATATGGTCCAATTAACACCCAATGCCAAGTGGCTCAAAGAGTTATTAAAAAATTAGGAATGAGTCATCCTATTTATAACTTATATTTAACTCGTGAATAGTATAATTTATACTATATAAATGATAAATTATATGCATTTGTACGTATTCCTCAGCCATGATTTGATGTTAGATCTTCATCCAATAAAAGTGCATATATGTACAAATGAAAACTTAAAGATGCAGCTTTCTAATTAATTGGGAGTTCCTTTTACATCTAAATTGGGTAAATATTTGAACATATGTGTAGATCTTGAAAGAAATAGATCAATTCTCTATAATGAGATTTTGGAAAAAATTGATGCGAAGCTGCAAAGTTGGAAGTCATCCACTTTATCTCAGGCTGGTTGTCTTACATTGATAAAATCTATTATTTCATCTATTATAGTATACCCCTTATCTTTTCATAAGTTACCCTCTTCATCAGAACATGATATAGATATGAAGATTGCTTTTTTGGGGGGGGGGGTTATAAGGACAATGGTAAGAGAATGCATATGTTGAGTTGGGATAAGATTTGTTTGCCTAGAGTTGGGGGGGCTCAGGCATTAGGAAAATGCATGATTTTAACATCACGGCCTTACTTGCAAAGAATGTTTGGCATATGTTGCCTTCTCCTCAAGATTCTTTAATGGGGTTGGTTCTGGAACCAAAATATAGGGATCTTAGGGATGATGGAATTATTGTATCAAGATCCATTCAATCTAAAATATGGAAAGATAATCTTAGAGTGCAAAATTTGATTTTAGACCATATCTCATGGTTTGTTAGTGATGATTCTTCTATTAAACTCTTTAGCCACTTATGGTGGCCAATGCAGTGCCCTCGACCGTTGACTCTAGCTACGGCAGGGGACTTGTTACCACACAATAAAGGGGATGTTGGAATCAAACTTTAGTTTATTTCATATATGGTAGGGAGGTGGCTAAAACAATTCTTAACATTCCTTTCTCTCTTTTTAATGGTGCAGATAAAATTATTTGGAAGGGTAATATGGTTGGACAATATATTGTTGCTGATGGTTATCGATTTGTAATCAAAGTGTCAATACCAATTCCGTTTGATTATAAATCATTTTTTTAAGTAGATGGCAAGATTAAATTTTATTCCTCGAGTAGCATTGTTCTTGTGAAGATTGATTTTAAATGCACTGCATACTTGTGAAGTTTCAAAGAACCATCATCTTATGGTAGAGTTGGAATGTTTCTTTTGAAAAAGTGCACCCAAATCATGTGAGCATTTGTTCCTTCGGTGTCTGGGTCTAGAGCAATCTGTTTTGGCTCAAATTTGCGGATGCTATTCCCAATGGTGGTTTCAAATTATGATTTTTTTAAAGTTATTGAAGCATAATGAAGTAAATGTTGCTCAACAAATTTGTTGGACCCTTTACTTTATCTGGTTTTTTCGTAATCAGAAAAGGGTGTCAAACGAAGAAGCTTCTCCTCTTACGGTGATCAAAAGAATTTCCTTTGCTATGTCATATTATCATAATTTGTTTTCTTGTCTCAACAAGAAATATCTACATGAATGAGAAATTCAAATGTATCGTTTCTTAATTGTTCATGGTAACAGGTTGATTGATGGATTACGGTCAAGAAAAATCAAAGGATCACCATGGAAATTTTCTTCAAAGGGGAATCGCTTCGCTCTTATATACATCAGATAATATCAATGGAAATAATAAATTCTTCATATTGTTCTCACTTCTGAGATATGCACTTCTATTTATTAAATATCATGATTTTATTATAAATCCATGTCTTTACTCTTTAGGCCTTTTTGCAGAGGAACCAAGACTACTTTGGTTACTATATATGCAACGGTCCATGTTGTCAATTAGGTCTTAGGAAGTTGGTATTGGATTGTAACACACTTATTACTATGTTTGCTAACAGAATGTAATATATTGTATTGAATATCTCAAAAAAAGAAAGCTTATTAAATGGGTTTATAAAGTTATTGGCAGACGAAATTGTTAATTAATATGTTTAAAAAAATAAATACGTCTTCTAGATGCCGTCCATGATATATACAAACGTTTTGTAATGCAATTTCTTTACAGTACCAGACACGATATCGGTGACGTTACGAAATATATTGCAAAATTATTGTGAATTAGTACATTGAAAGCGTCTATTAGCTTAATTTTCATTCTATCATTTCCAATCGACCTCAATGATCCTCTCTTCCCCTCCGTCTTTGCAGATTTGTTGAAAGGAATTTCGTTTATTAAAAAAACAGAAGGAGAAGTCAATGGAAAGTTAGCTTTAATAAAAGTTTTCTCTAGGTCCTTTGTTATTTTAAAGATTCAATTCAAATACAAAAACTTCAAAGTTTATAACCGCATCAAAGATCGATTTAATGAAAGTTTGAGATCTTGCAAAAAAAAATTAAAAATGAGTTTCAAATATCGATTCAGATAATTACAAAGATGAATATTGTCAGTCGTAAACTGTGAGTTATATTTAACACCTAGATGCCTTATCAACGATCTGAAACTTTTGAATTTACAGTTGTTTCATTTGATGTATGTGACCCACTTTTAAGAAAATTTTGTTAGGAACCAAACATTAAATTGATTTCTTTTGAGAACTACTGTCATCCTTCCTATATAATATTTGGTATATGGTTGAAAAAAAAAAAACATGTAAGATACTGTTCGTCTGTTTCAATCAACAAATATTTCCTGCACGCATGGTTACAAGTTTTATACGGAAGAATTTATTTGAATTTGTAGTTTGACTAGGTTTATGCTTCTAGCAAGCTAGTAAGTTAATAGCCAACAAGTCAACATATAACTAAAGCTCGTGCAACCACGTTTGAGTTCGAAATTCTAATTCAATAAATAAACCGAAAATATTTTTCCGAAGTCAACCCCAAAATTGAGTTGACCAATTAACCTCTCAAAAAAAGCACCTATAAATTCATCAAATATTCCACATGAAGCCTCAAACCCACCACAGTACAAGCTAATTAAACATGGCCATCTTCACACCACTAGGCTTCTTCCTCCTTTCAGCAATATCTTTCTACCCACTTATGGCTTCAAGCTCATCGTATGCCTATAGTAATCCCA
>JANTPZ010002658.1:0-22300 GCA_025593235.1 Vachellia pachyceras
TCGGTTCTAAGAATCTCTCTGAAGATCCAAAGAAAATAAGCCAGGTCAGCATGTGCGCACAGATCACAAATAATTCGGACCAACGCCTAGCAAGAGACCAGGCTTGGAAGCATTGTCTTCTTCCAATGTGCTAACATCTTGAAGCCACTGCATTTCAAAGCATATCGCTTTCCAACATTAAAAAACCACAGGATAATTGCATATACACCGTCAGAAGATAAATCAATATTTAAGGAAGAATTGCCACAGCACAAGCTCTCAAGCAACGAACAGGTGCAAGCTCTTGTGTTAGCCAGGCGAATGTTTCGACAAACAACCTCTGAATTCTGCAATCTGGAGCCAGTCCACAAATCATAACAAACACAATTTGTTCCATCTTCAAAGTTCAGGCATGAAGTTAATACACAAATCATTTTTTAGTATAATCAGAATGATGATAAACCCATATCAGAATAAGAATAAATCTATGCATTTTTTTGAACAAATAACTACATATAAACATAGTTGTAAGAAATTATTACTACTTAGGATTATTAACATTATACGTGCTTTATATTAAATGCCTCAGACATCCAAGGAAGGATTGGAGCAGCACAAGCTCTCAAGCCTGGCGCAGGCGAAAGCTCTCAGGCGGCCACTGCGAATGTCTTGAGAAACAAGCCTTTGGGATTGTCATCATCGAGAATAACAACGTATTTCAAGCTTATCCAAATTTTTTTAAAAAAATAATTATATATAAACATTGCTGCAAACGAAATAGTAATTGATCGCTTATTAAGCTATTTAATAATAATAAGATAGTTGTAAACAAGTGCCTCAGACATCCAAGGAAGGATTGGAGCAGCATAAACTCTCAAGCCCGGCGAAGGCGAAAGCTCTTAGGCGGCCACTGCGAATGTTTTGAGAAACAAGCCTTTGGATTTGTCATCATCGGCCATAACGTAAACGCTTATTATTGGGGGATTAGCGATTCAATTAAAAACAAACAACATTGCAAACAACTGAACTCTCTAGAGTGAAAAAGAAGAATTAAGAAAAATACACTACCAAAAAACTGTACCAATCAGTTCAAAATGAAAAGTTCAAGAAAAATTAGTTATATGTTTCTCAGACATCCAAGGAAGGATTGGAGCAGCATTAACTCTCAAGCCCGGCGAAGGCGAAAGCTCTTAGGCGGCCACTGCGAATGTTTTGAGAAACAAGCCTTTGGATTTGTCATCATCGAAAATTCAATTAACATGAAAAAATATGACTTCAAAGTAGATCAAAACTTTCACGTACAAGCAGAGAGGAAGTTAAGGCACCAACAGAAGAATGACTAAAAAATGTACCTCAAACATCTGACAGCAACTGGAAGACAATTTATTTGCATATTTTCCATCCTATAATGATCAGCAAGCAATCAACAACAAAAGCTGACAAAGTGATTCGGATGGGTAATTATCTGGGACGTGTTCATCCCTAAAGCACTCAATGACTGCTAAAGGGGCAGACAAAGTCCCAAATAGCAACCAAATGCAAAGGGAAAACACAACTGTGAAAAAAAAAGAGAGACTAACATCAACCAGATAAGATCAGTACATCACTTGACCAATGAAATTAAAACATTTTCACCTCTCAACGTGAACCGAATGTAACTTTAAAAGGGTCATCAGATAGGAGCGAAAGACTAAAAACGAAATAATCACAAAAATATCATCTGAACTATGCTTCTGTTCATCACATGACCCTGCTATCAAATCTCACGCTTATAACGTTAAATTCTAACAGACAATTGATTCTAGAAAAGAAAATCAAAACCTACATCGAGATACCTACGTAAACAACGAAAAGCTTACCTATACATGAAAGTTAACTAAAATGAATGAGAAATCAAATGCCTCAGAAGGAAGGCAGTAGTTGGTATAGTAATCATGAAATCTCATACGATACATAATACCATAACTTTCATCATTGGCAAGGCAGAGAAGTATGACTTCTAGCTTCAGATGAACACGATATGACGCCCCATTCTTAGGTGAAAATAACGATAGCTGTTCATATAAAACACATTAAGCTTAATAGTAAACGGGTGAAAACCAAACTTCAAGGGAAAGAACTGTTTATCGGCCTCATAGAGAAGATTAGATTGTTCCACATGATTATTCAGACATATGCTTGTCTATTTTATTATGGTCTAATCATTGGGCGATAAATCTCAGAAAAGTGCAAAAATAAAATCAAAAGCCTTTGGAATCCAAAACCCCAAAATAAAGACGCAACTAGATCTACTCAGATGAATAATTATTTACATCGACGATGGGACTCGGAATATGGGTGGTGATATATCAGGATGGTCGGCAAGGCCTGTTAGGCCAATTACGACGAACGAGACCTTAACATCAAAATCGTCACTGCCCCGTTTGTATTTCGCTAACAAATCAAACAATAAGATGCTAAAAGCGAAAGAGCGTTTGATAAAGAACTTTCGTGCTAGAGAAAAAAGAAGATCGGGAGGAGTAAAAAACAGTGTGAGAACGAATGACCTTCAACGGGAAGCTAAAAACCCTAGGACGAAAAGACGCAAGATTGGAGGCGGAGATCACTAAATTTCAACACACTGGCCCTTGTTATAAAGAACGTCTGGCAGCTAGGGTTTACAAAGCCAATGCGGCTGACTCTAGAATGTGCTTGGAAAGCGCCGCGAGCTGACCTGAGCCTTGGTTATAAAGAACGTCTTGGAGCTAGGGTTTACACTTAATTATTTTTTCTGTATAATCGTTCTTGATAGTTTATTGTTGCTTTTATTATAATTTTGAAATAAGAAACAAAATAGAATTTTATGACGAAAATAAAAAATAAGATGTAAGGTCACCAAATAGGCGAAGAGGCGTATTATCTCTTGTTGGATAATAAAAATAAAGAAAAAAACTTATATACTTACCCATATATAAAAGTAAATAGATATTATTTTCTGGTAAAAGTAAGTAGATATTATTTTACTGCTTCTTTGATTTATTTTGAATTTAAAATGGTTAATATCTTTTTTAATTTCATGCACTTTTAAGATATTAAAATTATATAAAAATAAAATGAACGTGTCTCTTTCCATGTTCTTATTATTTATTAATTTATTTTTATAAGGTAAAATTAAAAAAATAAAGCATTACCCTCAAATTTTTGATCGGCCATTACCCTCTAATTAGAATCGAAGCAATTCTCCAAATTCATATTCTCCGTACGTCTCACTATCAAAACTTTCATTTGGATGTTTTCTTTTTGCCAACGGTTGAGCAAACATTGGTTTGATATTTACAAGTGACAACTATCATTGAAGATTTAATTCCCGGGCAAAATTTGCTTAACAGAAAAACAACTACAAAGGAAAAATAATAATAGGTAGTAAGTAAGACACTTGAGTCCATTTAAATTTCACAATCTGCACAATACGAACTCAGCAATAACGTACTTGATCATAAGCATCAGATTACAAAGCCAAAATTGGCACTAGGGAACTGTCTCAAGTCTCAACGAACAAGTCTGGATCCACAAAAAAATGAGAAGATGGTGAACAACTGATCACGCCTGTATCACCACCCAAATTACATTTCCAAATGAACACCAAATTCTAATTTCTATTACTCAGAAACAAGCCTCCCTTGTATATAGTGTCATCACAATCTGATCTCTATTCCTTAACAAGAACTAATTTAAATTCAAACATTGCATTGTTCGTTGCTTCATATCAAACCAATGTAATTGGGGAAAAAATTACAGTAAAACAAAATACAAGGTAACAGCTCCTAGTTCCTTCACTATCTGCTTCTGTCAGGTGGCAGGTCTAATTCTATCCGCTGGCGTGACGCGAGGATCCAGGGTTGATAGGATCTGTGGCATTGACATGCCACCAGAAACGACAATTTCTGCAATTTGAAAACAAATTTAGCTCCTCCCTGGGGGAGTATTCATGAACACTAGACAGGAACAAATACAGTTACGTTTTCAATGATTGTTTTGTCCGTTTAGCATTGAACAAGACAAGCAACACCCAATCCCATTAAACAAAAACTAGCACATCATATGAAACTTGAATTACTTGGAAGTTGATCCCTAACTTAATTTTTCGCTTTCTCTTTCTGCAAGTTATCCAGAAAAATTTTAGACAGAAAACCTCTTCTATCCAAGTTTGAAGGGAGCGGCATTAAGAAGCTCAAAAAAAATTCGAGGCCTTACTCAGATAATAGTAGCAGCGGGTAAAGTTAAAGAAACTATGATACATCTAGAATCACTCACCAATTCCTTCACGGACTGATAAGTTTGGTCTAATGACATCATTGGTGTTGACAAGAAATATATCACCAATATAAAGATGGTTCGTTGGAACATAGACACAGCATAGCTCCTCCTCTCCAGAATAGTTCTGTACATGTGAAAACTTTCAGTTTCAACAAGTAAAATTGTTTAAAAAGATAAGCAGATATAGATTACATTAATTGACATGAAATAGTTGTGGCCAAAAGCATGAGAATTGAGAACAATGAAAGCAAGGTAAACGGAAAGAGTCAACAAGCCAACAATTAGTGGTCCTCATGTCAAAATTTCAGCACCCATTAATGAATTGAATTCTTAATCCAACAGTACAACCACAATTTTTTATGCTAATGCTAAATTTGACAGCTTCACTGATTAAGTATCTATAAATTATATATGCATATATGTACTGTATTAGCACCATTCAAGACAAAAAGCAATATCACGTCATGCATTGAAAAACTCGTACTAATACTGCAAGAACATTTTTCAAACATCCAATACATCAAACAAAAAGCTCCTTAGTAACCTGAAGAACAACAGATGAGGTGATAAATCCAAATGCATATTCACCAATACGTGGATGCCGAATGATGGCTACTTCTTTGAAGGCTTGTGTGTTTTGATCTGTGACAGCAAATATATTAATATGGTTGTTCACAATCAACCCCTTTTCACTTCACTCGTACCTTAGAAAAGAGTAGGGACTTTACATACACATAGTGACACACCTGGTGAGATAGCAGCACTAATCTGTTTAGAGGCATTATAAATGTGACGAACAAGAGGCATTCGCTTAATAAACCACTCGCCAAGGCCCAGGACAGATGCACCCAACCATGATGACATGAAAACCCCGACCAAGAAGATGAAAGTTATGGAAGTTACAAATCCAAGACCTAATTAAAAAGAAGCAAATGATATCAACATCATGTTCAACCCATAATGTGAGTGCTAGAGATAAAAATGCTCGATCATCTTTATAATTTCCAAACAATCACTTCCACCAGTTTTGTTCTCCATTTTGATATTTTTACTTCAAAAAGGGGAAGCAAGGATGAAGGGGGCTGAATACAGTAAAACATAAATAAAACGAATATTAAGAATACTGAATTCATATTCATCCTAATGTCTACCAGAGATTACAAAATAGCATTTTTTACCGACCTCAGGAAAATAATTTTCTTCAAAAAAACACTTCCATAGAAAAACCAACATAATCTAAAGCTTACAGAAGTCAAAAGGATTTGCCCCTTCCACAATGTAGGGTATGCTTTAGAGAATATAAAGCAGGTAGTTATCCTGATTAGAAAATCAAGGGAGTAAGTTATCTAATTACTTTTTTTTTGGTAAAGAAGTTATCTAATTACTGGTACAGCTATACCTAACACAAATATGAATAGTTGCGTATTCTCATTGATAGTTACTCATTCTGCTCTTAACGTATAGTGTGCATTTTAGATAATTCTTTTTCCAGATTGGAACTATAAATTCACTCATGGTTAATCATGCACATTTCGTACATGAGAGGTAAAAAGATATGGTGAAGTACCATAAAAATAAAAGCACTTACCAAAAATATCAATTCCGAGTTGAGCATAGATTGGAGAAAAGAATCCATCCACGAAATGAATAAACCACCATGTGATATAGAAGGTAATTGCAATTGGAAATAGAATGACACTGCAAAATAATCAACCACGGGCTATCACCATGAGACAGGTATATATATACACACACAATACATTCATTTAGTTGCCCATGACATTATATGTTGCAAGCAATTGGTTGAGCTGTGGGAACTGTTGCCATGAAATTCAATAGTTATAAAACAAGTAGCTTTGATTAAAGCATGACAAGAAGACAGGCAAGACATAAAGACTAGGGGTGTAAACACTGTTAAAACTGACAGAAAGCCTTTTATTTTTCGTTTGCTTTCTTTATCATCCAAAGCTCCAAACAATCAAGATTTTTGGGATGCAAAAGAAGGAAACTGTGGCAAAGACAAAAGTAATTTCATGGATTATAAAAGGCTAAAGCCGCATGTGATAAAAAATGAAAGGACAAGTGATCACAAGGCAATTATTCACCAATCATAGATCTATTAGAGTAGAAACCAGAAGAAACTTTCCTAGCAACAAGTATTCTAATTCTAACATCTTAATTTGTGTGTAATTAGTTTCTCCGTCAACTTGACTTTCAAATGTGCTCTCAATTCAAGCAATGCTGCAATTCAAAGTGTTTCAGTAACACACAGTGCAATTATTCTGGGAATCAGCATATAAGGCTACAATGAAATTAGTACATCTCAATAAGTCATTTGGAAACATATGCCACAGAACTAAGGATCGATTTAATTAGGATTTCATATTAAATAATGAGTATCAATTTGAATAGGTTATTAAGAATACATATCTCATACTAATCAAGCATGTCCATAGGAGCTTTAAACATCCAATGATTATGATTATTCTGAACTATAACTTGCAGTTTGTACCATCGTACCACATACAAAAAGTAAGCAACAAGATATCTAAAGATCTATTCTATGGCTCAAGAATTGAAGCTAAAGTGCTAAACTGAGATTTTAGAGAATGCAAAGCTAATGACATGTTTCTCCAGAAGACAGCAACATAATCATTAAAAGGTAGGTATATAAGGATTGAGTACATGTGTCAGAATTAGCAATAGCATAGCATACATGGCATAAGTAGCAAGATATCAGTATCAGATTGAAGAAAGAATTACGCACCAGCCAGTCATGAATTTTTTTGATGCCCAGCTCCTAACAACTTTGTAAAAAGTCTACAAAATGATGAAACGACACATAGCAATTGGTCAGACAAATACTTTAGAGTTATGATGTGAGAAAATACAATAGAGGGGACTTGTTATTTAATAAATTTTTCTGAAATGAGAAAATCAGTTCAATTTGTGAGGTCAAGTCTAGTAGTAATGAGACACGCGATTATAATATGTTAGTTAAATACAGAAATGCCTCATAAATCATGAGTGTCACTTTCTTCAAGCAAAAGTTCATTATCAATAGACTCTTCAAAAAATGTAGAGGGTAACATTCAAGAAACAACAGATAAAAAATTTTCGCGATATACATATCAATTTGTCCCAGTCTTGTTTTAAAGAGAGGGGAGGTACGATGTTTAGCCTTTGAAATGATAAAGGGAGGTTTGACACGATAGTATAACTCGTGCTATGGCTGCCTAAGCATGCTCCTATCTTGGCAAAAAAATTGATTCATTCCTCAGGTTCCTAATGTATAATATCAAACTGATTTCAGAATGAAAAGGGATGACAAAATTAACCAGAAAAAGAAGCTGCCACTAAAATTCATCCTTAATTGATAATCTTTCCAGAACAGAAACTAGTCCTAATCCACGTCAAAGAAACTACGACAAATTTCCTAAACAAACACCGTCAACAATAACCAAACAAACATGCGCGCAATCCCGCATAAGAATTCTACGGTGGCCGTGAGATATTTAAAAAAAGTCAACTATAGATAAATTGCTTCTCCTTTGTTGTATTTGTCAAAATAGCAAGATAGGTAAGCACATAATAACTGTTACAACCCTAAAATAACGAGCGAAAAGATCACCTCACGGCCCGCATGATGCGAAGACGATGACGAAGAAGAAGGCTTGGAAGATGCGTCTTCGTCGGCCGAGTCCGCCACGGGAATGAGAAGCTCTCGATCCTTGTCTCTGTTGGCCATTAGGATCGACGATTGGTCATCGCCCATCACCGGCAGCTCCCGGAAGCGACGCCGTTTGACAATTCAGAAGTTGAATTGCTTCGCTTCTGCAACTGTGTCCCAGTCAAAGAGAGGGAATGTGAAATGACAAAATCAAAAAAATTAATCATCGTGAACCCCGAACCCGAAACCACCTTAATTTTCTTTTGGCCTTGGGATAATCGAATGAATTACTATTATTCAGAGAGTCCTGTTAATTAAAAAACAAAAATTATTGTATAATTTTCTGGAAAAATGATACAAGAAATTGGAAAATACTAAATGACGGAAGGATGTTATGAATATTGAATTATTGATAATTTCATTAAAGTGTGAGAACCCAACTTGAGATTTTAAAATAAAAACCAAATGACATAAATGCCCTTCCGTAGAAACTTTCTACTTTTCCTCTCTCATCTGATATAAGATTGTTTGACATTCCGTTTAGAAAAATTAAAAGTCGGGCACATGTTCAATTGGTTAAGCAGAGGAATTCACGAGTTTAGTTTAGGAAATGACTATAATGCAAGGTTATTAAAACCGGACCGGATCGATTGGTTCGGATTGGAAACCAGCGAACCGGTTGCTAGTCCAGTCCGATTTGGCGTCTGACCCCGGATTGGGGTCAACCCGGGGGTAACTCGGGGTCAAAGCGGTAAACACGGTCAACCCGCGCCAGTTGGGTGGGTTGACCCGATCAGATTTTTCTTTTTCATTTTTTGAAATATTTTTTATTTTTTAAAAAATTTTATGAGAAAGAAGATGAATTTGTTAGATTAAAATGTGATATGAACAATAAAATCTAAGAAATATAAACCATAGCTTGAGAGATTATGATTTTCTTTATCAATAGAAGGCATATATATACGTCCAAGAAAATATAGGGGTACTAAGATGAATGAAGACAACACAATTAATTATAGTGTAAGTCAAAGTATAAATCTATATACGCCATAGAAGAATACAAGTTGGTATTTTTCCACCTAAGCTTCTTTTATACTTTCATTTTGTTGCATGTTGATTGCTTTTTACCATTTGTAGAATTCATGGAGAACATTTTGGTGTTTGAAGGGGAAAAACAAAACATGAGAAGGAAAAACTAAATGTCCCCTTACTATATATATTTTGATATTTTGTTAGGATGAATATTTTGAAATTGTAAATAATGTTAGATAATAGATAATCTATAAGTATATTATTGATTTGGTAATTGTTATTTTGTAAATAATGGAATTCACTACTTATTTTTGAATTTTCAATTTTAGATAGTTTGATTATATTAATGTGTGCTAATATTTATTTTTTTAATTTTGTTATTTCTCACCGGTTTGACTCCGGTCTAACCCACTACCTTGTCCGGTTCAATTACCGATTCGGTTTTTATAACCTTGCTATAATCTATTAGTGATTGACTGGATTCATATTCATGGTATGAACACTGTTTGTTAGAAGTTAGTATATGTTTGGGAAATGACTAAAGTGGATTAGGTCATAATGATCTCGTTTGGAAACACGGTAGAGAAATACTTTTACGCAAGTCGAGGAAATATATGAAGAAGATTATCTCATTTTGCAAAAAACATTGTTGAACATGCGTTTATCTTTTTCAAACGCTCCAACAAACAAATCCAATAAATAAATGGATGTAGATACGTTTGAGGAATGTGTGGAATGAATACTAGTAGTAAATGACCACAAAGGATTAGGTAACGATCATGTATTTGTTTGGTGAACGCCTGTAATGAATAGAATTGTTTAGGTAATGGCTACATTAGATTTGTTGCGGTCATTTCCTTTTGTGTGGGTTGTTGTCTGTTGGACAGTGCCACTGATGCATGCATGTATGGTGAATTTTGTTTTCCAAGTTTCTTATATCTAACTTGTTACATTTTCTCTTCTATTTTTCAAAACCTTCTGATAATGAATTTCTTGAGTTTAATTCATAACAATCTCTGTTGAGGATTAAGTCCTCCGTGCTAGCCTTCACCGCCACCGCCCTGGGCTGGTTGTTTCTGGCCCTTGTTGTTTCCACCGCATTTGCCATTATCGATTTGCACGAGCTTATTATATGCGGAGGAAAGAAAGGCAGAGGAAGAAACAATCATAACCAAGGTGGAGGGAATAAGAACAATGGTTTTTCTTATTTCCAAGTCACGGATCCATGTAAGCACTGTTCCTATCACCAATTTTGCATCAGTCCATTTCACCAATTTTGCATCAGAAATTTACAAGACCCAATTGGACCTTTAAAGAACTTGGAAAAATGAGAAACAAGCATGTTTTCCCAAATGTGAAATCGCTAAACTTGAGTAGTTATTAACAACTTTTCAATCCATATTACCAGTTTCAGATTGGAAATTTACCTTAAACACTTGCATGCTAGGATATATAACATATGCACATGTAATTAGAGTAGTAGACAAATAATTTGTGAGATAGTTTAATTGCCCATAACATATGAGAGGCCCTGTTTGGTAATGATTATGGGGAGTTTAAGCGCACATTCAACAATGTTTTTCTGTAAAACGAGATAATCTCTTTCATATATAAATGGAATGGACTAGTGCGAATATCTATAATAACTCTATAATAATGGGTATTGCTCAATGGTTATATTGATGTTTCTCTTGAAATTGCAGTACACAGTGAGCAAGGTACAAAAGTGGCTATAGAAAAGGGAAAGAAGGATGAAAGCGACAGCAAAGAAAACCTGCAAGAGATGCAGAGAGGGACATCAAAGAGAGAGAAAAGTTCATTGAAAATCCACCCAACCCCCCTAACAACTTTTGTCCCATTATATAACAGCTTCCTCTTCTAAATCACGCAGCTTCCACGTTCTCTACTTCTTCCTTGTGCTTCTCCTCATTGGACCTTGGACATTGGGCTCAGCCATCTCTTGCGTTGGGTTTGGGGTTATTACAACACCCCTTTCTTTAAAAGAGACCTTGTCCTCAAGGTCCAGATTCGGAGCTAACTTCCAGACAGCAATTTGATCTTCCCAAGAATCCTCCTTTCCACCATCCTAGCCAACCAGTAATTGCGGAATGACTAACCCAGAGGAGCGATGAATGTGGCATTGAGCTAATATCTGCACAGGTTGGCAAATCGAACCCTCTGGCACTGATAATAATGGCAGAGGCATGTAGGAACGCTCAGGTTCATCGCCATGAAATTTCTTAAGCAGTGACACGTGAAAAACTGGGTGGATGCGAGCATGAGTGGGAAGCGCCAAGCGGTATGCGACTGAACCAACACGTTCACTGATCTGAAAAGGACCAAAATAATGCATTGCAAGTTTCTGAAATTTCCTCAACTTAACTGAGTGCTGGCAATATGGTTGGAGTTTAACCAATACCCAATCATCTACTTGAAACTCCACTTCTCGCCGCTTCTGATCTGCAAAACGCTTCATCCTGTGTTGAGCCTTCGTAATATTAACCTTCAGAATTCGCAGCACCTCATCCCTCTTTTCTAATTGTTGATGCACATCTCCAGGTGTATCAACTAAAGAAGAGTGTCGGAGGATCGGTGGTGGGTCTCTACCATAAACCACTTTAAATGGTGTCATTCCCGTTGCCAAATTGAAAGCAGAATTATACCAAAATTCTGCCCATTGGAGATATGCTAGCCATTGTCGTGGGTATTCAGATACGAAACACCTCAGATACATCTCTAAGCATTTATTTAAGGCCTCTGATTGCCCATCCGATTGTGGATGGTAGGCTGTGCTGAAATTCAATTGGGTGCCCTGCAACTTCATGAGATGACGCCAGAATGTGCTAGTGAAGGTGCTGTCCCTATCTGACACTATAGTTTTGGGCATTCCATGTAACTTAATAATATGTTGCAGAAATGTTTCAGCCACCATCACATTAGAGAAGTGTCCAGGTAAAGCTACAAAATGCCCATATTTGGAAAGTCTGTCGATCACCACCATGATAACACTTTGACCCCGCACTGCTGGGAGACCTGTAATAAAATCCATGGCAACATCTTCCCATATTCTTTCTGGAATAGGTAATGGGTTTAGCAACCCAGCAGGGTGTAACTGGGAAAGCTTGGCCCTTTGACAGACAGAGCAGTGCCGTATAAAAAACTTGATGTCATCTTTCATTCTTAGCCAATAGAATAATCGAACAACTCTATGGAAAGTCCTTAAAAAACTAGCATGTCCCCCTATTTTAGATGAATGGAATTCATGGAGAATATGTTGGATTATATGAGGCTTATCAGACGGGATAACCAGCCTATTGTCCCAATACATATAATCCTGTTTGCAATGATACTTTCCTGCTGTGATTTCCCCCTTCAATAATTTCTCTTTCAACTCGTTAAGTGTCTGTGATGAACAAACATCTTCATAAATGTTATCCATGAAATCATTATTAACTTTTGAGAAAGCCACAGGTTGCTCTTGACAAGGCATCAACTACTCCATTATGTTTTCCTGATTTATATTCGATCAAGAATTGATAACCCAATAGTTTGGGCAAACAAGCCTCTTGTTCTAGTGTTTGAAGCGTTTGCTCACTAAGATGCTTCAGACTCGCATGATCTGTCCGAATGATGAATTGGTGACCAAGTAAATAATGATGAAATTTAGCCACAGCCTTGGTGATCGCATGCAATTCTCGGATATAAACTGATTGCTTCTGCATTCTCGGAGACGGTTTCTTGGAAAAATATGCAATCGAATGTCCATCTTGGCTGAGCACTGCTCCTACCCCTGTACCAGATGCATCTGTTTCTAATATAAAAGACTTGTGAAAGTCTGGAAGGGCCAATACTGGGGCTTGTGTCAAAGCCCGTTTCAGATTCTCAAAAGCTAGTTGAGCCTCCCCATCCCATTGAAACCCATCTTTGCTCAATAATTTTGTTAATGGACTGGCTATTTGGGCATATCCCTTAATGAACTTCATGTAGTACCCACTCAAACCCAAGAATCCTCTCAATCGAGAAACCGTAGTGGGTGGTGGCCAATTCAACACATCTTGAACCTTCTGTTGATCCATCTCCACCCCCTTCTTAGATATGACATGCCCCAAATATTCCACCCTCCTCTGCCTAAATGAGCATTTAGATAATTTAGCATATAAGCGATGCTTCACCATTACCTCTAGGACTGATTCTACATGAAGGAGATGAGCCTCCCACGTGTTACTGTAAATAAGGATATCATCAAAGAAAATTAAAACAAATCTTCTCAAGTATGGCCGGAAAATAGAATTCATGAGTGACTGGAATGTAGCCGGTGCATTTGTGAGTCCGAAAGGCATGACCAACCATTCATATAAACCTAAATGAGTTCTAAATGATGTCTTTTCCCGATCTTCTTCTCTCATTAGTATCTGATGATAACCAAAACGAAGGTCTATTTTGGAATAAAAAACAGACCCACGTAATTCGTCTAAAAGTTCATCTACAGTTGGCATGGGAAATGCATCTTTCACTGTTACAGCATTCAAGGCCCTATAATCAACACAGAACCGCCAGGTCCCATCCTTCTTCTTGACTAGAATCACTGGAGCAGAGAATGGGCTAAAGCTTGGCTGGATTAATCCCTCTATCAATAGGTCTGAGACCATATTTTCTATTTCATTTTTTAACTTACGGGGTAACTATATGGCTTCACTTTCACTACATTGGTTCCTACTTGCAACTCTATTCGGTGTTCATGGCCTCTATAAGGAGGTAATCCATGTGGGATCTCAAAAATTGAGTGATATTCCTGTAATAAGTGGGCCAAATCATCAGGTAGGTCAATGGGTATATGCTCAGTCGTAGAGGTCACGGGGACATTCAATGGCTCAAGCATGTAGAATTCAGCTGCAGTATCTGCATGTTGCATTCGAATCAAGTGATAAAACTGTGCTTGGCTAACAGATGGTCCTCTGAACCCTTTAAGGGTAACAAACTGTCCGTCCTTCAGGAATCGGATGGTTGAGGCACTATAGTCAGCCACATGAGGACCCAATGTTTCCAGCCAGTCAGCTCCAATAACTACGTCAAAGCCTACGACCGGAAGAACGAACATAATAAGGTGTAACACATGATTATCGATCTGTATCGGTATATCCGTTACCCTTTCCTGACTCCTTAATATCCGTCATGTGCCTCCAAGGACCCTTAGCTCTGGTGCACACTCGACAGGAAGTTGCAAGTGGTTCACAATACGTAGGTGAATGAAGTTACCGGAGCTCCCTCCATCTAACAGGATCTGTACCCTCGTCCCCTGTATTGACCCGTTGAATCTGATAGTTGCTGGTCCGTGAGTGCCTCTCATAGCGTATAACGACAGGTGGTGGAGAGTGGCTTCAAGCGACGATTCAGCTGTATCTTCCACCCCAGCATTCTCTACCTCTTCATCTTCAATAAGCATCATCAGTTGTTTATTTGGACATCGATGATTCGGAGAGAACTTGGCATCACATGTGTAGCATAAGCCCTTCTCTCTTCTGATTTGAACCTCTGCCGCCGTCATTTTCTTAATCGAAGGTAGCGTTGCTGTTGGTCATAGTGGAGGTAAATTTGCCTTCCCTCCACTAGTGTTGGTCGCTGTTTGGGTACTTGTAACGGTGTTGCTCTTTATCATTGGTGATCCACTGTGAGACGTTGAGGGATTTACTCTATTCCTCGTGAAAGATGTTCTATGTGTTACTCTAGTAGGTTGTGTGGGGGTCTCTGCAAACAGCCTGGCTAATGACATGGCTTGCAGCATTGTTGCTGGCTTCTGAACCTTGACATCCCTTTGCAATCTAGGTCTTAGTCCTCTTATATAACAATCTAGCAAGGCCAGTTCTAAAACTTCTTGTGTACGATTGGCCAATTCTATAAATTGTTTGTTATAATCCTCTAAATCACCTTGCTGGACTAATTTGAATAGTTGCGACCGATCGCACTCAAACTGAGATGGACCATATTGTTCTTCGATAGCTTTGGTTAATGCTTCCCAGTGAGGGATCCTATTTGCTTTTTCCAGCATCTGGAACCATGGCAGTACTTCCCCATCGAAATGTACCGAGGCTATCACAAGCTTCTAAGGGTAATCAATATCATAGTATTTGAAATATTGCTCTGCCTTGAAGATCCATTTCAACGCATCTGTTCCATCAAAATGTGGAAAATCGAGTTTCACTGGTCTGCCAGCGTACTGCCCCCAGTTAGATGGCGTTGCATTCGATATTCCTGAGCTTGGTGATTTCTCCTTTGAGCTACTGCTAGAGTGTTCTTGGTTGGTTTTTAAGTCATTCACTGAACGAATCAACGTTTGTAATAAGCCTTCCAGCTGTGTAAATCTACCCTTGGCGTCGTCAATAAAGTCGTTTGCCTTCTTCATGTCAGCTTGAAGCTCCTTTAGTCTAGTGTTTTCTGCCATAGAGTACTCTCAATGAAAGCACCAAATGGAATGGACCAGTGCGAATATCTATAATAACTCTATAATAATGGGTATTGCTCAATGGTTATATTGATGTTTCTCTTGAAATTGCAGTACATAGTGAGCAAGGTACAAAAGTGGCTATAGAAAAGGGAAAGAAGGATGAAAGCAACAACAAAGAAAACTTGCAAGAGGTGCAGAGAGGGACATCAAAGAGAGAGAAAAGTTCATTGAAAATCCACCCAGCCCCCTCAACAACTTTTGTCCCATTATATAACAGTTTCCTCTTCTAAATCACGCAGCTTCCACATTCTCCGCTTCTTCCTTATGCTTCTCCTCATTGGACCTTGGACATATTGGGCTCGGCCAGTGGCAGAGCCACATAGAAATAAGGGTGGGCAAATGCCCCCACTCAATTTTTTGTGTATATGTAAATTACTATTAAATTTGTATTATGCACCCACTGATTTTTAAAATTTGAACCCACTCAGATTATTTATACTAGCAAACTTGTTATCATTTGTTTGAAAATAAAAAACTTGCCCCCATTGCCCTAAGGTCCTGCTTTCGCTATTGGGCTCAGCCATCTCTTGCGTTGGGTTTGGGGTTATTACATTACCTCAATTTGCGTAAAAGTACTTCTCTACCGCGTTTCCAAAAGGTTCAGAATTAATAACCGTTCAATAGCAAATAACAACTTCAACTTACACATTAACCAAAAACCAGCGTGACCATGACAGTAACTGATTTGCGCATATATATTCAATGACAAGTGCACATCAACACGAACAAGAAGACGACAACCACAATACATGCAAGAGAATCATGTTGCTTCTTCTTCTTCTTCTTTTATGGCAACCCAAAATACAAGCGTGCCTTTGTTCCCTGCTTTTGTTGCTTTCCTTCTACCTCTCTCTCTCTCTTATCACTCATTTTCTGTCTTACTCTTCACCAACCAATCAAACTTTCTTACTTGGTCCTAAGTTACTTAAGCTAAGGAGAATCATAGTTCTGCTTAAGAAAATCAACAAGCCTTCTGCGAAGACAAGTAAGGCATTTGATTTCATACAATTGTCCTATGCTTCACAATTTTATACAATCATACTTTGTCTT
This sequence comes from Vachellia pachyceras, assembly GCA_025593235.1. Lineage (NCBI taxonomy): Eukaryota > Viridiplantae > Streptophyta > Magnoliopsida > Fabales > Fabaceae > Vachellia > Vachellia pachyceras. The sequence goes on from JANTPZ010002658.1 coordinate 16,530, forward strand.
GTTTCCAGAGCCTTGATGGGGATTTGGCAAATTGTGTTTTATCGCATCAACAATTAGCTTTTGACCATATTGAGCTTAAAGAGAAGAAGTCATTGATAAGAAAACAAAAGGACTCTTTCTTTGAGCTTAATGAATCCACATACCTCGATGTCTTTTCCCATTTTCTTATTTTGAAGGCGTCTGAAATCCGTTGGCAATGGTGATGGTTAGGGCTGTGCAAAATAACCCGACCCGCCCGTACCGCCCGTAACCCGTCACTGTTGAGCCCGTTAAAACCCGCCCAATTGTAACCTGTAACGGGCGGGGTCCAAAACGGGCGGGTGCCCAATAAACGGGGCGGGCCACGGGTTCACCCACGGGGTGCCCCGTGCCTGCCCGTTAAGTTTTTTTTTATCCCTATTCACTCCTACTATCAGGCCAGCACTCATTCAAGCCCAATCTCCCTTGTTCAATGTCCAAAGCTCCAAATCTCACTTACACTCTTGTATTTCAGCCCAGCCCATATTCCTTTGTCTAGTCCATAAAAAAAACAACCCACGCGGCCACGCCTAGAAGGCTAGAACGGAGAACCTTCTCGGTCACTGTCACCCACGCTCACACTGTCACACACGCTCACCGACGTTCAGAGACTCAGCGCCAGTGGCCCACTCGGTCGGAAAGGGGAGAGAAGGCGAGGGAGAGCAGGGAGTTGCAAAGCTCGGTGACGGTGAGGTGCCGACGATCTGAAATCACAGCTTCTCCCACTTCGCGAACCGATTCAACGAACACAGGGCAGAGCGAAGATTGGGTCCCTCACTGTCCCTGCTCATCACCTTGTTCGTCAAGCTCGACGGAGCTAAGGCCAACAGCGGGAAGATGCTCGATGTGATCGCCTGGGTGTTAACGTGGTGGGTGACGGAGGCGTTGCAGATTGCCGTGACCTCCATGTGCCCACTATTCCTCCTCCCTCTCTTTGGAATAGCTTCCGCCGATAGTGTGGCTCACTCGTACATGGACGACACCATCATCGCAGCTTGTCAGCTCCAATCGCAGGTCACAGCACAGGTTGCAGCTTCAATGGTCGAAATCTTTTAATCACATGTAATAATCGAACAAAAAAACATTGTATGAAATCTGTGTCTGTGGTTCATCTGCTTTTTGTCCAAAGTTTCAATATTCAGAAGAAGGATCAATTGTGCTGATCAGATGGTATTTTCATTATTCATCCGCTGTTTGTTCACTGTGCTGATCTGATGGTGCGGGTTGCCCGTAACCCGCACCAACCCGCTCGTTTTATCCCGTACCCGTTCGCACCGGTTAAAACGGGTTCTACCACGGGTACGGGGTGCCCCGTACCCGTGAAATCCTTCACGGGCGGGATGCGGGTTACCCCACGGGGTAGCCCCGCCCGCCCGTTGCTCCCCCCTAGCGATGGTCACGAAGGAGGGAGAAGGAAAGAGGGAAGGGAGATAAGTGGGCATTTCTACTAAAGGGCATTTTTGTCACTTGGTTATGATCTTAAAGTGAGATAAGGGTCATTTTTGCCGCGGAAGTTTTTTCAAAGTATCACTAAATATCTAGAAGGTTTTTCCATCACAATATCACTCGGAAAGTGGTAAAAATGACATGCCTAACAGACTCAAATAGTCAACATTGAGTTGACCAAATTATGCTGGTGCGGCGTATCACGTGCCATTGCCTCACTTTTTTCAACTTAAATTTACACTTACGTAAAAACAAAAAAAAAAATTGCACTTCTAAAAAGTAATCTCGTTAATTTACGATTTTGTCATTGATTTGTATTCCTCTCATCGAACACAATTTCATCTTCAGGCATCACAAATTATTGGGCTCTCTCATAAACTCAACTGTGGCAATTTTCTTTGACGCACTGTTCATGAGTAACAACGATGAAGGGTGCGTGGTTTCGTTTTATCCTGAAAGGGGTGATAATGTGGCATAACATCCTACGTTACGTGGCAGAGCCCTTTACAATAACTTGATCAACTCAACGTTGGTTGTTTTGGGGCTGTTAGAGCAGGTCGACATTAATACATTTTTACCACATACAGGGTGACATTAAGACCAAAAAAAAATTTAAGATATCTAGTGATACTCAAAAAAAAAAAATTTCTGGAGTAAAAATAACTTGTAACCCTTATAAAATTCCAATTTGGATTGTCACATTTTATTGGAATTATCAATATTTATATTGTGCATGTTTGGAAATGCGGTAGAGAAGTACTTTTACATAAGCCGAAGTAAATATGTGAATGAGATTATCTCGTTTTGTAAAAAAACACTGTTAAACGTGCGTTTATCTTTTTTTAACACTTTGCCAAACAAGCCAATCATCTCTCTACCATTTAGTACTTTTCAAGTTCTCTTTTTATTGTTATCCCTGATTTTTTTCTTTAAATTACATCATGCTTAATTTATACATTGATTCAATTAAAAAATTGATTTATTGGTAAACTCAGCTTTTAAAATTTTTAAATATCCAGACAAGTGTCAAATATTCTTTAAACGCTTACTATCATTTTTTATCAAATGGCATTTCTAGAAAATTTTAAAGGCATAATTTTCAACATTGTCATTTTGATTCTTCAAAAGAAGACTGATATTTTTTTTTTACAGTTTAAAGTCTACCATTCCGAAACTTTGGCGTTGCACTCATTAGATTATTTATAAAGAGAAGCATGCCACAGGTATCATTTAAATTTAATTTGTATAGTACTTGTGCTTAACAAAAATAGATGCTTTATATGGAAAAAATAAACATAAAAATCAGCCATGAACTTCTGTTTAATCCACAGGCGATTTGCATGATCATGAGATTACTACCCTTTTTTTTGCTTTCTGGGTAACATCGATGAGCGAATCAATGAAAGTGAAATACATTTTAATTGACATTTGATCATAATAATATGTACCCTTAAGAGAATAAAATTACCGTAAGGGTCCATGTGAGGAACAAAATTGCTTATAATCAAAAGTAACTTTTGCTTCTTAATTTTTTATTCTAAACCAGTTGAAAATAATTATTTTGTAAAGATAAATTACTATGAGAAAGAGGTTAAGAAAAAAGAAGATAAGCGTGAAAGGGGGGAAATAAGTTGGCTATATGTCCACACTCTCATTCTTGGGGCACAAGTTGCTGCTAATTCTTTCTTAGCTAGTTGAAGGTGAACAAAAAAAAAATTAATACAAGTTTTATCTATCTTACAAGACCCTCTTTTGCATAACTTTTTTTTTCTTCAGGTTTCCGAACCTTCATCCCAACTAATCTGGATCACTAGCAAAAAATTATAAAATACCTGCGGATTTTTTCCGCAGATATTTTTCCTGCGGATTTCATATTTTCCTGCAGATTTGTTTTCCGCAAAAAATTTTCATGCGGATTTCAAATTCACAAAGAAAAATGTCTGCAGATTTTAAATTTATAGGTATTTTACTGATACATTATTTTGAAAACCTGATTTCAAATCTCCCGCCTGCCTTCAGCTTCGACTTCACGCATCAGCTTCCCCCTTTCTCTCAGATTTCCCCTTTCTGTCGCTGTCGCCATAGAGCTAACACGTCCAGGTTTTCTTCCGTCGCACTTTGCTTGTTGTTGTTTTGTTGATTTTGCTGGTACGATGATATATTTATCTGACCTTCCTCCTCACTTCATGTTTCCTCCATATCTCTCATCTGCCGTTGCCCCACCGATCGCAATGAGGATAGATGGCTCTGTGAAGAGCAGCGTTGGCTTCGCGAGGAGCAGCGGTGGGCTCGCGATCGCGACTCTCTCCTCAGCGAGATTTCTGACCTTAAGCCCCAAATTCAATCCCTAGAACGCCGGATTTTGGCCTCTGACGTGTCTTCCTCATCCTCGTCTTTGGTTTCCGACGCTGTTGCGAATGTTAAGGCGTTGTTGCAGCTTTTGAAGGATAAGAACAATAATCTGATTGGATAGAAAAGTGGAGACGAGGGTGGAAAATAGGAGCGCCTTTAGGACGGGATCGGAAGGAGAAGAGGTTCATGAGATGCAAGTCTGCTAGCACAGGGTATATGTTGCTTTGCCATTATTGCGAAGCTCTTTAATTTACACTGAATGCTATAGTTTTTAACCCTGTGCTTTAATCGGGCACCATTTAGAAATGCTAGCAGGCCTTTGTGGTTGCATCTTCGAGTTTGAATAACTGGTGTAGCCAAAAATTACAGCTGTTTCAACTTAGTTTCCTGGTACACTAGGCAATGGGCATATTCATCTCAGCAGACAACTGAAACCTTGGCTATGACTGTTTGGGCTATCTACATTGATGGAGCACGCAGCTGTTTTTATGATGGATAAATAGTTGCAAAGTTTCTATTTTATTCAAACATGTCATAGATTCACTGTGTTCCTTAACTATTACATATGTTTATACTACTGTCTCCCAGTTTTGGCTTACTGCTTTTCATATAAGAAGTTGGCAGGTCCAGTGAGAAATGCTGTGAATTCTCACCTTTCCACTAGATAAGGAGTTGAGGCATGTTCTTAATGGATGAAAGCATTTCTTTGCTGTTATTTTGACCTCACATTTTTTTTGCTATAAAAGTACCTAAATGGATATGTATTGGCATTCAAGTCATCATGACTAAATGTTACTTTTACTGGCAATATCTGTCATTATGCATTATGTAGGAAGACTTATGGAAGGAAACATTCCCTGTTGGAACAGAGGTTTGTAAAACTAGTAGCTTTTCTTACTTGACATGTCGAATAATTGTTCCTTATTTTACTTATTGCCTCGTATAATCTAATGCCAGTGGGACCAATTGGATTCTGTCTATCAATTCAACTGGAACTTCTCCAATTTAGAAGTGAGAAACTATCCCACCTATCCCTTTTAGATTATTATTTGGTTGTTGATGTTGTTTTTTAGATGAACTTTAAACTGTCTTGTGAAGTTCACTACATTATGAATGATTGATGAAATGATCAAATGTGTTCAGAATGCATTTGAAGAGGGTGGAGCTGTTGCGTGAAAACAAAGTTATCTGCATACCTGTTGTGGTGGCTGTAAGTTGTCAAACTCTGTTCTTTCTTCTGCCTCTGTACAAATAATGAAATATGAGGTGGTTAATTGATTATTGTTTGAGATTTTTTTGGTTGAATCGAAATTGTTTAATCTTGAAAATGTGCAATTATATCAGCATGCTTGCCATTATCACTGTTGTTTTACCTTTTCCTTTTTTCTGGTACTTTTTATTGGGCTTAGACTGAAAATAATTAATGCTTAAATTTTTTGGTGCTAAAATTTCATTTGGATATGTTATTACTTATAATATGCTTCATTTGGATTTGCATTTAAGTTTCATTGTAACAAATATTTGTTGGAAGTGGCATGGTTAAAGTAAGTCTGATTTTTTCTTTTAAACCCCTGAAACTGGATCAATGGTCCAGTGCCTGAATAAATAAAAGTTCTATGACACTTTTTGGCAGTTTGAGGTAGAGAATATAGACCAGGACACAAAAGTCAGTATCTGTTGTGGCACAAGGGGTGGATTGGAACAATATCATATATGATATTCTCCTAGAAGTCCTTAGCTGCCATTTCTCGAAGTGTATAATGATATTCTTTCATTGGAACAATATCATATATGAAGTAGAGATCCTAACAAACTATGCTGAAATCCAACCTTTTGCATCCTTGCGATTCATGCTTGTTCTGAGTTTATGATCACAGAATTACAATATGCACATGAATATATTCTTTTCAAGTTAAGCTCGTTAGATTTGATGAAATTCGTTTAAAGAAACTCCT
>JANTPZ010002659.1:0-16160 GCA_025593235.1 Vachellia pachyceras
AAAAAAAAACAGACTGTAGGCAATTTTTAAAAAAATTGTTATGGAGGCATTGAAAAGGGAACTTAAAAAGGTTAATCAATAGCCAACAATAAATAATGGACATCTGGTGGGGCAATGTGATCATATAACCAGACATATGGTAAGTGTTTCAATATGATACTGTTAATAATTGGGATTGCAGCAACCAGAAAGTCAAACAGATTGAGAATTTAAGATCATTGGAAAAGGAAATCCGATTTACTTTTGTTAGGCCTATAGGTTCACCTAATTTTATATTCCTACTATTCATTTCAATCAATGGCCAAGTTGTGGGAATTATATTTCAATGAATTATATTTCTTTGACCATATAGTTCTGACCCAATTGTTAAAGTTTCGTGGTTCTGTTGAGTGTGTGGTGGGAATTTGAAAAGTTTGAATGCAGTAACAGACTTTACATTTTATTTTTCACTTTGGGTCGTAAGCATGTGACAGTGACAAAAAATTGTTTACATTTTCCATGTAACAGTCTATCTTATGCGTTTTAATGATGATAATTCAAAACAGTTCATTATCTCAAATATATTGATGGCTGTCACGTCGAGCGTCCCAAGAATTTGACCGGGTGTTCCCCTAACAGTTATATAATCAAATCAACAAATGGCCAGTGGCCCCATCATGTAAACACATGGAAGTGCATGATGATAATGTGATGGAGACTCCAGAATTTTTGTGCGCGTTACCCAAACATGACCAGATTTGACCTTCCCTAATAAACCTTGTGCTACTTCCTCTCTGATCCACATTTTGAATCCTCTTACATCGACACTTCAAAAACTAGTGTCTCGTTTGATATGGTGAAAATGGGAGGTTAGAAATAGAATTAGAATTGAATTCCATGATGTTAGCATATTTGGTATGATGGAATTACAATTCTATGTGGAATTCAATTCCACCTAAATACCCAATTTCAATTCCATATCCAAACCTATGGAATTCATTTGGGTTCCATGAAGTCCAATTTTTTTGGACCAACATATCCTCCCTTATGCAAAATAGTCTTTTTTGTTACATTTTTAAAAAAAAATCAACATTCATTAAAAAAAGATATGGATTCCATCTTCATTTCCATGATATACCAAAAGTAATTTTAAAGCTCATATCCATATCCATATCCATTTCCATCAAAATCAATTCTGCGTACCAAACGAGGCATAGGTGTTCATGAATCATCCTACCACTAGCAACTATTTCACAATCACATGCGCGTTTGGATAACTGTTGGGAAAATGAATTTTAACCAGAATTCATTTTGAAAAATGTCTTTTGTCCAGAATGCATTTTGGAGAATGAAAATTTATTTGGATAAACGTTGAAGAAGTGACTTTTTGTAAAAAAGAAAATTTATTTAGATAAACGTTGGAGAAGTGACTTTTAATAGAAAATTACTTAAAAGAACGTAAATCTCATTAAACAATACATAATATTTTACATATTGTGATAAAATTAGGTAAAAGTAAATGATAGAAAATAAAAATTAGAATAAAAGAAAATATAAGTAAATTAAATTCTATTGAAAAGTAAAATTGTTCAATCAACTAATAATATTAAACAACTATTTGGATCGTAAAGTCTGTACAGTTTATTCTCTAATTATGTCAAAAATATGATGCATCTGTGTTAAAGATGATATTACATTTGACGAAGAAATCTCGCTAATGTCATCATTACCAATTACATAATCAATACTGATAGGGTACATCAAAGGCAAAATTATCATTCCATGACCTCACGAAATTCCCCTGCACTCTCTTGTTCTAATTCTATGTTGTAGGATACCAATCCAACGCCACGGGGTGAACTAGATGCCAAGGAGATATATAGACACTCAGACCTTTTTTTTTTTTTGCCAAAAGAGAGAATATTATATTGAAATTAACCGAAATTACAAAGTCTTATAAGTACCAAACCAACCAACCAACCAAAAGAAAATAAAATAAACTCCAGTAACAATAAACAAAATTAGAAACAAGCATTTAAAAGTTCTTCAAAGCAGTAAGAATTTCTCTAACATCACTCAGACCAATTATTTGAAGGGTTAGCTTATGAATTATATAGATCATTCATTCAATTCTCCAAAAAAAATATAACACCAAGTAAGGATTAACTCATGATGTATACTCCTTACATTCAACATATGGGCAAAGAGCGCTGTACCCGAATCAACGCTGCTTTTAGGTCTAAACGTGACATCCAAACAGGCCCTACAATTCTGTGGTAAGCCACTTTTCCTATCTTGTAGGCGCAGACCCTCCTTCAATTTCTCAACAAGTAAATAAAGGAGATTCATTTGTTAGACTCCCGAGACTCGTGATAATGCATTCTCATTTGAAAGCCGACGTTCGTGTCAAAATCCATCATGGTAACCAACGGTTAATGTGACAAGTATAAGTTTAAAGAGAAAACTCTTTCCAAAAGACTAACATGTTGATGGAGGTTATGTTTTAAATTTTTCTTTCTCCTCTTCTTCTCAATATCTAATTTTCATCATTATATTTAGGAATTCTAAATATAAACCATCAATTTTCTTAGTCTAAGGGTGAAAATGAGATATTGAGAAAAAAACGAAAAGAGAAAAAGGAAATTATATGCTTCCTGTTAGGTGGGAAAACCTCTTAATTTTATAAACTACACTTCATTTATAAGGTTAAGTGGATCTTGTAAAGATAGATTATGGGGGAAAAAACTGAGAGAATTGCTTTCCTTTTGGGCAATGACAATACTCAGTCAAATAGGATTAGACATCAGATAGCATATTAAATAAATAGATGAATCGATAGTAAATGACAGAACAAGGGAACCAAGGAATGGGATGGGACATATTTTGGAGCAGGACATTGATTTTGGAGCTCAAGGGGTTCTCGTGAATGCATTCAACAGTTTCACCGTAGGGATAAGAGGACATTGATTTTGGATCAGTCCGTGTGTGGTCCTAAAAGGAGACCTTAAGGATATATTTTTGGAGACCTTAATACTCCAACCCTACCATGTGGGGTGGACCTACTTTTCATTTGGTGACTTGTGATTGTCAGTCAGTGTTGCTGATTGATAAGGGTGGTGTGGTTGCTGTGCCTGAGATAGGGAAGGTGGCCTATGGACCTGTGTTCCCAAAGCACATGGTTCAGTTCTGAGCTCGAGACTTCTCACTGTTACCTGACTGTTCAACTCCTTGTTTTTGCTTGTGTTCGTGTTCCTCACATTGCCCATGCTTCGAAAACCACAGTCCTAGATGTTACTGGGTATTAAAGCTTTAATGGGTTATGTTGAAACATTAATCAAAATAGTCAATGGCATCAAATACTGGATAAATTATTGCAGAAAAGGTCATCTATGACACAAACAATCATGTCATTTTAATTAAACAGTTATGCTTGATGGCATCTTCAATAATTGTTAACAGAATTACAGAAACTCTCTCACACACCAAGTAAAAAGAGGTCACTGAGATTGGGCTAGTGAGGCCTAGTCCTACGTGGCAATGGGCTGAAATGAGAAGTCCAAACCCAACTTAACACACTCAACGCGCTAATGAGAGTTGGCACAATGGTAAGAAACATACTCAACTCCCATAAGGAGGAGGTGGGTTCAATTCCCTCTACTGTTATGAGGGCTCATTTAGTAGGGATCTCGTAAATCCCTTGTAAGTGCTCAAAGAATTCTGGGGCCCTGCCCTGACCTTGGTGGGGGACCGTTGCCCATGGACGGACCCATGTTATGGTGAGGGGGTGTAGCCGCACCTCCTGACATCCAGAAAATTATGTATATATTAGTATTATGTGATTTATTTTGCATCCACTCATTTGCTAATTTTGAACCCACCAAATTTTTTCTCAAATTCTTCTGAAAACATATTAAGAATAAGTCTCATTTATCTTAAACTCACTATTAAAAAAATAGTTTGCATCCCCTGAACTGGGGTCCTGAGTCCGCCACTACCGGTGCCGAACCCACCTAAACTTTTATGTATAAAAAAAACACACCCAATACTCCATAATTCCTACTAATGATTGACTACTACTTTGCATCTCTTGTATATGGAGTTAGAACGGCCTTACCATTTCACCAAACTTGATAAAGCTCAAGTGACAAGAGAAGAGGGATTGTCATCATTTCAAGTATATATTTTCGTCACGAAACTTGTTTGGGAATACCATTTCCTCAACGGTACAAGCAAGTCAAGACAAAATCATTTCGAAATCCATAAAAACCATCTTAAAATCCGTAAAATCACCTCGAAAACCGTAATCCCTTTCTCCCAACGGAGTTCCCAAATAAATGTGGGGCTGTAATGATATATACTACCTCTCATCATAAATATAAGTTTTAGCTTTTAATACAATTTACACTACAAATTAAATATTATTTTATGGATCAAATACTTAAAAAAAGTTTGTTTGGAAAATCCCCAAAAGCACTTAAAAATACTTTTACGTAAGTCAAGACAATACTTTTAACAGCTGGTCTGATGGTCAGATCGTAGCCTGCCCGTTTATTTTGTAATCGGTTCGAACTAGCCCGTAACCCAGTGTAAACCTGTTTAAACCCGAAATAAACGGGTTGGACAAAACTTGACAGAATTCGGGCGGGTTACGGGCTAACCCATTTATTATTTTTTTTTAAAAAAAATCCTCTTCCAGCTGAATGGAAGGAGGGGCAGATCCACGTGCGTCTCTTCCTTTGTGTTTCCCTGAGGCACATCAACAACGCTAACCACCGTCTTGTTGGTATTCAAGTGCAAGGTAGTGACTAACCGGTAGTTGCTCAGGCGGTGGTCTCCTTCGACGAAAGATCGAGAAGCATGGGAGTATAAAAAAGGAGGGCGAGGGGGCTATAGGCGGAGGTGGCACCACAGAGAGAGATGCAAGGGAGGAGAAAAAATGGAGGGCGAGCGCTGTACATAGAGGTGGTGGACTTGTGACAAATTGGAGGAAAGAAAAGGAAATGCAGATTGTTGAAGATGAAGATGGTAGATGGGGCTCATCATGTAACTCCCACATTTTAAATTTTAAAATTGATAAAAGGGGATATCTTTGAGGTCAAGAAATCGAATGAAGGACTTTCACGTGAAAAAATAGCAACACATCCTTAACCACTGAACCAAACGCCAACTTGAGATTGTAGATATATATATATATATTATATAAATAGATATTAATATATTAAAAATAAAAAATATATATATATATATAGAGAGAGAGAGAGGGATGGACACGGGCAACCTAAAGCTTTGCCTGTAGCCCGTCTCATATACTCCGTTAGCCTGCTTGTAGCCCGGATGTGTTCATCAGGTTGCAAATCACTCGCTCAAAGCTAACAAGAGCGAAGCAATTAAAACTTTTAATCATTCTCGGTCCCTAGTCGAAAACCAATTCAACACTAAGATTAAGGCCATCCAATGTGACGATGCAACTGAATTCAAGCCTTTTGTACCAGTGGCACATAGTGCTGGGATTAATCTTCATTTTACATGTCCCCATACCTTTTACGTTAAACCAGTGCATTCTTGGCATTTGCATCTCACCTTTGCCCTCATCTTGATCGAACTAGACCAATTTTACTGAAGCATAGGTAAATATACAAGAATTCTTGCGGGAAAGTATTAATCGCTTTCATCCAGAAAATGCACCCTGGACATTTATATGAACGTAAATGTATAATGCCATTAAATCAGCTTCAAATGGACACCTAGAAACCCAATGAAGCATCATTTTCGGAAAATATTTCGTAAATCTCAACGCATCTGTCCCTACTCAACCCTCAGTCCCAGGGATATAATCGAATTATGTGAAATAAAAACCTGCACTTTCAGTTGGCATTGGCACAATGGGAAGTCCCAAATCAAAGTAATTGTCAGATCTCAAAAATCTCCTCCCTAATTTGAGATATTAAAAAAACTACACAAGATATACCATGTTATTGCTGCTTCCTCCTCGAAAATATACAACACTAATTGATGGCCGTCAGTTCTCCTATGGGTTTCTTCTGCAAATAAGGCAGCGGCAGGCAAACTCCAAAAGAAGGAATATGATGATGGTAACCCACCCATTAAACAGGGAAACTCCTCTTAACACATCTACAGTAACAGCAGAAAACGATGACTACAAACGGCTGGAAGATATATGGAATTACAAAAAATAATCTGGAGTCTTCCGTGTAGCGTCGGGCTCAATTTGCCGAGGTGCTGGGTCAAACTGCAGAAAATTCTGATCCATGTTCTCTCCAATTTCCAGTATTGCAGCCATATTTCCACATCGGTAACAGTAATTTGGAGCACTAAAAACAGTCACAACATTCCTGTCCTGAAAGCCATCAATTTAATAGTCAATACCCAAAACCAAACAGAAAATAAAATACTAATCCCAAATATCTTGTCAAGCACCTGGCACCAATTGTAACCTTCCATGACAAGCTGGTGGGCTCTAGATATCAGGGAGAGACCATTAGTATGATTGAAATGAGCAGCTATATCCTGTCCAAATGTATATCCAGCACCACGAGGAGATATTCCCCATCCACAACGATCATCTGGATCGGACCACAAGAGATCACACATTGGTCCTTCGTGAGGAACCTACAATGTACAGGCACAATGTCAAGCATCCTAGTTTTACCAATTGCTTGGCATCCAATTAAATTCAACATTGGTTTAGATAATGTGATTGGCATTGTATTGTAAGCCAGAAGATGGAACAGCCAAAATTCCTTAAGCACCTATCATGGTGGACAATATGGCAGGTACACGACTAAACAAAAAGAGAGGCGGGCAATTATTCAACATCACACAGATTATTTCTCAAACCATATACCAAACAATAAGATGAAAATCTTTAAATCATGAATCACCATAGCAAACTTCATAGGCCATGACTTCATATTGAATGGTTCTCACTTCTCAGTACTATTTCACATTAGCTAATAAACAAGAATCAAACTAGTCTTTATAACACATACCTCTTGTATGCGATCCAAGGCCCGGATATTATCCAATGTATCCAAAGAAGGTGAAAGACCTCCATGCAAACAGAAAATCTACAACATACATAGAAGTAAGAGGCTGGCATAGGAATAATCAGAAGAACATTCTGCAATCTAATTAAACTCAAACCTGACTCTCAATAAGGGCAGTCAGAGGCAAATAATCAAATAAGTCGGTAAAATACTTCCAGACATTAGCATTTCCATATTTTCTCAAACATTCATCATAAAAGCCATACCTGAAAACACAAGGCAGGATAAAAGGATGAATTGTTAAGTCAACTAACAAAAATCATAATTAAAAAGGTGTTTTTGTGCTGAAACAGAATCCTATCTCCTCCTTACTGTATTCCCAATAAACTATTAATAAATTGATGCTAACAGATGTCAAGTCATAATATATTCTATCCACCAAAAGACGCACATTTAAAGCTTCAGGATACCCCTCTGGTACTATGTATTGGACATGTTTTGTAAGGAAGACGTGATGATCCTCAATATAAGGCCTATTTCATTATTTTGTGCAGCATTTGATGAGTTATTCCAAAAATACCCCCTCAACCACATTCCAATGTAATATAAAAGTATTTAATAAGTTTTTTAGGGGCAAAAACAGAAAGTGAATCAATTAAAAGACAATTTTATTGCTCCAACTAACTTACCTTGGTTGTAGTGAGTTTGTTGGAAGTGACTTGTATATAGGACCAAATGAAGTACAATATTTCACTAGGTAGGATTTAGGAGTGCCTTTCTAATATAATGCTTCTCAACATGTTTATCCAATTAATTTCTATAAAATAAATGCACTATGATGTTGATATTTCCACCCTTTTAGAGTATTCACTATCAGGTGTTAATATAAAATGTTTTTTTACAATAAAGACGAGAGTGCTCATGCAATCTTACACTTGAGTAATTTGACGGCTTTCATGATTTCCTCTGAGAATTGTAATTCTATCTCGATAACGAACTTTCAAGGCCACCAAAAGTGTAACAGTCTCCACTGAATAGTAACCGCGATCTGCATAAATTTACCCAATATGATGGTTGATGAAATGCAAACAGTTTCACAGATGTGATTTCAATATTTCAGCATCATTTAAAGAACCATAATGATACACAAAAAAGGAATAGTAATGAAAAAATATAGCAACAACTTATGGTTCAGAATCCTTGGTGCATAATCCAATTTCAGCAGAGAGCCCACAAAAGGCAAAGAACTTTTCATGCATGTCACATAACGTGATGTCTAATCAAACACCTCAATATGAGAGACAATATCACATGCTTCTTAACGTTCCTAAGATAAATAGTCAAAGGAATGGCTCTTGAGTGACGATGCAGAGCTTCTCTCTGAGTTGATATTTTATTCAGGAAAAATTCAATTTTTATTTCATCTTACCACTACCACTTTGATACCCCTGAACACCACTATCCTCAAACAATTATTCATATGATAAATAATAAACTAATAACTTCTGGAGAAGCGCAATATAAGAATGATTCTGTTAGGACCACTTTTGCTAACCTAGGAAAGGGGAAAGATACTTTTGTGTGGTCTGCACTTTGTCTTGTTGTTTTGGAGAAAGAAACAGAAAATAGGGTGGCTGTAGTGTGACTATGGTCAAAGCTTATAAGTTAGGGATTGTAAAGGCATTAATTTAGGCCTATAAATCTCCCATTTTGGTTCAACAGGGGGAGTTTTTGAATTGGAAGTGAAGAGGCTAAGGGCTGAGGCCTTTGGAGGGATAGAGCCAATCCTCTCGAAAGATTGGCATTGCGTCTGTGTTGTGTGTTAATCTTATGTTTTACTGTGAGAGTTGAGTCGTGTGTTTGTGTCCTTTACATTCTGAGTCTGTAATTGTTCCTCCTGTGTCTGTATGAGTGTGATCTTTTACCTAGCAATGTAATGAAGTCTTAGCTTTAATTATAGTTTTGTGTGTTAATTTGTCTTTAAACTTCTGGGTTACAACATTTGGTATCAGAGCAGGTCAATCCTCAGGATCTGTTGAAAAAAAAAATTCTGAGCTACTCACGACAAGAGGTCCAAGAATTGAAGGAATTCGTGGGGAGTTTGGAAAGGAGGGTGGGTAAGCAACTGGAGGGATTTGATGAACGTCTAACTAATGAGATTGGGGGAGTGAAGGAGATGATACGACAGCTGCAAGCATCCATGACTCAGCTGATAGGAAGACAGGGGAACAACACGGCCTCTCAAACCAATAACCCAAACGATCAGAATGGCGAAGAGAGCTCAGGCACCAGCGGCGAAGCTGAGAGAGCAGCAAAGAAGTATAGGAAACTGGAGTTACCTGTTTTCATGGGAGAAGATCCTCTCGGTTGGTTCTTCAAGATGGACAGATATTTCCAGGTTCACTCAATCGCAGAGACGGAGAAATTGGATGCAGCAATACTCTGTCTTGAGGGCAAGGCGCTGAACTGGTTCTTGTGGGTGGAACCGAGAACCACTATTCGATGTTGGTCGGAATTCAAGCACGAAGTCTTACGGTGATTCCACCCTTCCCAACTCAGGGATGAATATGAGATGCTGCTTGCTCTCTGACAGGAAAATTCGATAATGGAGCTGGTGGAGGAATTTGAGCGGCTGTCGGCCACTCTCAAAGGAATGCCTAAGGAGTGCCTAGTCGGCAACTTCAAAAACACACTAAAGCCAAAAGTGAGAGCGGAGCTATGCCTCACCAGTGCGACGGCGTTATGCGACTTGATAGAGACAGCAATCCGAATCGAAGAGAAGAACCAGGCGTTGGGGCGGGCCACGTCCACTCAAATGCCCCTAGTCCAGGTGTTGTCAGGTGGGTCCAAAACCGACCCAACTCAAAACGTGTGCGCGCGAATCGCCCGACTCCAGGAGCCCAAGCCTTCGACGCCCACAGCCCACTCATCGGCGAACTTGAAGCACACTGGGCTGAGGAAAACTGATGGGAAATTGGGGAGCACAACAACAAGCTCTTCTTCGGTGCGAATAGGAGGGAGATCGCATCGACTGCCGGACGCTGAGATCGCACGACGGCGGGAGATGGACCCTAAATTCGATCCTGGAGGAAGCAACAATGAAGATGTGGTTTTGGAAGCTGTGCTGTAGGAACATCAAGGTTTCACTCCAATATCTCACCTTGAGGACAAGGTGAAGCTTACGGGACGGGTAATGTTAGGACCACTTTTGCTAACCTAGGAAAGGGGAAAGATACTTTTGTGTGGTCTGCACTTTGTCTTGTTGTTTTGGAGAAAGAAACAGAAAATAGGGTGGCTGTAGTGTGACTATGGTCAAAGCTTATAAGTTAGGGATTGTAAAGGCATTAATTTAGGCCTATAAATCTCCCATTTTGGTTCAACAGGGGGAGTTTTTGAATTGGAAGTGAAGAGGCTAAGGGCTGAGGCCTTTGGAGGGAGAGAGCCAATCCTCTCGAAAGATTGGCATTGCGTCTGTGTTGTGTGTTAATCTTATGTTTTACTGTGAGAGTTGAGCCGTGTGTTTGTGTCCTTTACATTCTGAGTCTGTAATTGTTCCTCCTGTGTCTGTACGAGTGTGATCTTTTACCTAGCAATGTAATGAAGTCTTAGCTTTAATTATAGTTTTGTATGTTAATCTGTCTTTAAACTTCTGGGTTACAACACATTGATGAACACTTTACATATTCCACGAGTAAAAAATGTCTGTGTCAAGATTTTCAAGTAGAAAAAGTTCAAACCTGGGAAGAACCAGTGTCATGATTTTCTATAAAGGTAACAGCACGAGAGGGCCACCATCCAACAACACCAGGGGGTTTTCCTTTCTGATCTGATAATCGCCAATATTCACATCGTTCCAAAGCCTACATGAATCAGAATATATGATAGATATTGTCAGATTTTTTGATAAAAAATGGCAACAGGGAAAAAGCAACAGTTAAATAAAGTTTACATATTTTTCAGTTAGAAAATATATCACACATAAAAGGCTAAGATTGTTTACATCAGACAATACAAATATTTCTGAAATTTTAAGATATTTTATTAATGACGGGAAAATATCAACAAAAGAGCCCTGTGAAATGAGTAAATTAATATTTATATTCAACGGACCATGTATAACTAGAAATATAGTTCTCTCGTCCAAACAACTTTCAAAAGCGCCCTATCACTGATGAGTATGGGATTCTTTCAACAGATACACCATCATAGAAACAATCAAAGTAATTCAACAAATCTAGAAATAGATTATAACGTCTCTACTCAAAAAGTTGCCAACAAATTCCAGAAGAAGAGATACCCAGCATGTCATGCAACCATCAGAATAGAGCTTACAGCATGAAGAATCCCTTTTGTTGTAACATCAAAGGCACCAGCAGTACCATTGGTAGCATTGATCCAGTCAACGATCCTCTGCCTGTGTGCATCTTGATTATGATCCATTTCACCATATGTATAACTGAGGGAATCCCAGTATTCTCCTACAGCAAAGTAAGGTTCACTTGCATCCATGTAGTCCTTTACATAACCACACCAAAATCCCCTGACAAAGTCAAGCCTCCATCCATCATACCCTATTTCTTCCCTGACAATCCAACAACAACAGGAAAAAATTAAATCAAAAGTAGGAAAATGACAGAAATAGAATTTTTATAATCTTGGCTATCCATCATAGTCATGTTGGCAATAAAACCAAAATTCTTAATAAGATATCATTAGAAATTTTATAATCTACTTAACCAACAATGGTTGGACAAGGTGGCGGGTTTGAACCTTCTTGATGGAACAAGTCACATAAGAAAAGCTACCTCCAATCAGGCTAGACAATGCTTGAATCTAGCCCAATCATTTGGAGTGCTAGAAAATATACTAAAAAAAGCTATAATCTACTCAGGAATTAATTGGGTACATTTCCTCTCACACGCAACAATTTGTCCTAATAGACAGGAATGAGAATCCCAAAGCATTTAAGCAAGATGTTGAAAATTAGGATATGAAATATCAACCTCAACCAGCACAGCCATTCCTTTAGGTCCTTCCTTACAAATTCATGTGAATGATCAATGTTTGGAGCAGCATGGAAACTGTCTCCACTACTCTTGTTGCCCCTTCCCTGTAGGGAGAATAGGACATTCATCATGTGTTGCAGATGTACCCAGAGAGATTGGGTATCAAAGTATTCACATTAAAAACCAAAGCATTAAAGTTAATAGAACCGATCAAGCATATCACATCTAGTTCTGAAATGAAAAGGATACTTATAGTACTTACGATTGTCTCAATCTTATGGTACTTACAATTGTCTCGATTTTAAATTACCTATTCCATGTCAGGATGATTGATAAAACTGTGCAAGATGATAAATAAAACTGTACAAGTGACAAAAAAAAAGCATCCAAAACCATCACAAACAAACCTGAAAATGTGGATCATCAGAAACAATGGCCCGATCATCCCAGTTTAGACGACCTCCAAATATGTTCCAAATACCGTTCTGATTCTTATAGTGGGCACAGCGGTGATTTAAAACAGCATCTCCAAGAACTTTGACCCCAACTTCATGAAAACTTTTAACTAAGTCCTTCAGTTCATCAATGCTTCCATATCTGATGTAATAAAACAGTCACATGCCATATAAACTGAGTGATTTTCAAGAATATAATTTCTTTTAATGTTTTCCCCTTCAGTTTGCTCAATCAAATCTTGAAAGGGTGTCGTATTCTATCCAAGCGAGTGACCAATGGTGGACCTCTATTAGGGTGAGGGTTAAGTTAGGATGAGGATGGGCAGATGCCCCCCTCACTGAATACACAAGTAACCCTATACAAAATGTTAGATTCCCACACTGGTTTTAAATCCCTTTGCAGACACGGAACATCGTATAGAGCAAAATATATTTGACATTCACGGAAATATACAGAGCCGAAGATGGATTTTTGAGATTTAAGTATAGGGAAAGAAAGTGAAGAAACCTAAGAAACTGAGAGTATAAAACACGGAGGGGGGAGAGCTGAAGATTAGAAGTGGAGGAGGTAGAAGAGAATTGCAGGTTGTCAGAAGGAAGATATTTATATTTATATGCTAGCCGCTTTATATATTTATATTTTTTAATATCAAGTATTTGTTATGTTTTTAATGACTTTATTTAACTTTGATTTATTCTAGATGATTTTTAATAAACTCATTAAGCCTTTTATTTTACTTGTTTACATTATAATTACCAATATATATAATATTTTTGCTATTTTAATTATTCAAATGAATTTCTTAATGTTAAAATTATTTCATGACATGTGAATTCAATTTTTTTGAATTTTCAACATAAAATAAGAAATCAAGAGAAAACTTCTATTTGCCACTAGCCAATTGTTCAACAATTTATCAAATGAAATTATATATATATAATTTATTTGGTCTTACATGAATACATATATATTTAAATTTAAATGTAATTATAACATATACGTACATTTATTTTTTTAATAGTACGTACATTTAATTTTAAATGACAAAAGTTATTGCCATTTATTTTTTTTCCAAAAGAAAAGAAATTTTACGGGCCCCACTGGCCAGAGTTCCTAGGTCCACCACTGTGACTGAATGACTGATGATGAACTTATGCGTTGTTTGGCATCATAGAATTGTGATGGGTAGATATGGAAATAGAGATCATTTTTATGATAGAGTTTATTTGGTACAATGGAATTGGTTTCTATGTGGAAGCCAATTCAATTAAAATGCATGGAAAACATGCATAGAATTCATTTTAAATCTACAAAACAATTAAAAAAGATTTTTTGAATTTTAAAGGGTTTTTAAGTCTTTTCATATAAAAATTAATGTCTTATTTCTATGACATATCAAACATACTTTTAAACTGCATTTTCATATCCATTTTCAGTTCTGTATCCATCAATATAAATTATGCCTACAAACAACCCTAAAACATTTGAACTTCAAGCATAAAGCATATGCATTTTGCGAGCAAATTGTCTAACACTAAAGTACTGAACCCTCAATTGAAAAGTTAAAAGATAGTTGCCATCAGTAACTACAAATAATCAGAGTACAAACTAATAACAACATATTGATTCAGTACCTGGGATTCAAATTATACAAGTCCTTTGGCATGTATCCTTCCGGTGAAACAGATTCTGTAGGTGGTGGTAACCAAATTACAGTAAAACCAAGACATGCAAGCTCTGCGGCTTTCTCTTTAAGCTCCTTGTACCATTTTTCTGATCTATGAGATTCCCAGTTAAAACCTTGGCTTTCTCAAGTTTATTATGTTAAAAACTATTAACCCTTCTAATTTTAAAATAACTTAAACCCGATATTAACACGTTAATTGTATGTATCATTCACTTCATTAATTATAATGAAATAACTTAATAACCCATAAATCTAACATTTCACTCTTAATAAATAACTACATTCAATGAATTCGTCACCATAAAGCTCAACAATTATACATATTTATTTGATACTATATTTTAATTTCGCCTTTTGAAAGAAAATATTTTCTCTAACAATTCCGTGTCCGTGCAATATATCTAATAAAAAATATAAAAAATCAATCTTATTTATTTTGTACATTTCACTCAATAAGAAAATGAGTCAGATTCTACAGGAGCAAACTTATAGGGACATGGTACTTGTTGATAAGATCATCTATATAATATACAAAAGAAACTCAAATATTTTATATATTTCTCTTTTGAATGAGATCTCAATCCAACAATAGTTTCATTAGATATCTTGACACGGAAATTGAATTGTTAGAGCGGACGTTCCTTTTCGAAGTGCGGAATAAAAAATATAGTATTGAACAATTATGTATAGCTATTGAGTTCTCTGACAACGAACTTAATGGAGACGGTTATTTATTAAGAGCGAAATGTTAGGTTTTTAGGTTATTAAACTATCGTATCATAATTAATAGAGTCATGTCATATAAGCAAAATTAACGGTGTTAATATCGGGTTTAAATCTATTTAAAACTATAGAGATTAACCGTTTTTGACATAATAAACTTGAAGGACAAAACCATCACTTTTAAGCTTAAACCTAATTCAAGTCCTACTATAGAGATCAAAAATAGATTTAACCAGTTCATGTAAGCATTGATTATAATCAGTTATCAGGTCAAGTCAGCAAAAATGACATCAACAATAAGTCAACAATTTTAATAGCGTTAATCTATTATTTAAATTATTTTAAAATTATAAGAACTAACGGTTTTAAACCCAAAATTTTAAGGATAAAAACACAACTTTAAAATTAAAGGAACCAAAATCCAAATTGATGAATTATTACATCTTTTGACTCAAATTTGGAGTAAAGTCCTAACGTGTTTGGTTGGAATAACTTTATAGGACAGATGATGCCAAATTTATGGTAGTAGACAAAGCCAATCATGACTATGCTACGCCATAAATAAAAAACAAGAACCAGACGGGGAAAAAACAAACACATCACTATAAAAAATAAATAAAAAAGTTGTCCCAAAATACGCTAGAAAATTGAAATCATGAAATGATAGTTCAGGGGAGAAATGGAAAATAAGTGTTAATGAGGAGATGATATTAATCTTCAGCGTTTCCAAGCAACCTGAAGAAAAATATTAGCTGACATATTGACATAGACATAACTTGCCCAATAAGCTTTACCTAACACTCATAACATACACCATGAAGTAGAATGCTTTTTTAGCTCTCAAGTTATCCATGAATGCTTTCGTTTGACACAAAGTACATCATCTATATTGCGAAAGCATGGGATTGTGAAAAAAAAGGAGAAAATGAGATCGAAAATTCCTTAACTCTATGCTTTGCCATTAGGTTTAGGGGATTGTTGGGGAAACTGGTGGTGATAAGGAGATGCATGAGATCCATGTGGTATTGAAAGGCTCCTCTGTTGCTGCCCATTCCGGGAAAGCAGTGTTCGCCCATTTCGACTATTAGGGCTGGCACCAAATCGATCGGCTTGCATCGTCTGAAAGTAATATGATGAGCTTGCCATGTCCTTAAGATTTGGCAGAGGCTTTAGAGCTTCTACAACTTCACTCATTAAGGGTCTCGCTTTTGGATCTCTGCTAAGGCAGTGAGCAGCCAGTTGGGCGGCTTTTTGAGCCCCTTTGATAGAAAAGTGACCTTCTAACCGAGGATCTATCAACCT
>JANTPZ010002660.1:0-16950 GCA_025593235.1 Vachellia pachyceras
TGATTTGACGTTGTATCTGGGGATTCGCCTTCATTTTTGTGGTCTTCAATGGGCTGTTTGGATGAGGGTCATCTCAATGTTGAGGTTGAGAATGGTGTTAGTAATGGGTGTGTTGGATTGGGTTTAGAAGAGGAGGCGAATAATACAAGTGCCATTGAAAATGCTGTGAAAGTTCTGTTGCTTGGTCTTGGGGAAGATGTAAACAGGGAAGGCATCAGAAAGACGCCACTTCGTGTTGCCAAAGCCCTCCGTGAAGGAACCAGAGGTAACTAACCACTAACTGATCTTAAACCTTTGTGGTATTGGTTATGTTACTTTATGGCAGGTTAGATGTGATTTCATTCTCAGCATCGAATAAAATCTCCGTACAGCGACTTGTCCTCTATTTTTGTGGAAGGGACAAAAATGGAATTATATTTATTGAAAGAGTGATAAAAAGTGGCTTATACATTTACTGTTTTTTTTTCACCTCTCTTAGCTTTGTTCTAGCTTGGAAGACTCATCTCGTGAGGAAGGCTAGTGTTGTTGTGGTTATATTTTAAACAACGTTTCTCTTAGGATCTCGCTGTGGTGTTTAGGACTTGTACTCTAGAACAATAGGTTTTTAACAGCTCAACGTCTTAATTTTCTTGAATTATTTGAAACTATCTTATACCAACTTTTACTTTCACCACCATCATCTTGTATCATTAGAAGCTCTCTTTTCAATACTTGCTGTCCCAAAATTCTTCGTGGTGATGGCTATTATACCCCTTCATCCCTGCTTTACACTGTTTTTGAAGCAAAAGAATTTCTTTTGGCCTGCTGTAGTGGTGTTACGATTTGTATGTCACGCAATTTTTTTATGGTTAGCTTTAGAAATTTCCTGATTATTTATTCCTTCAGTGAGGTTGGGGAAATGTAGCTTTTTTTTGTTTGGGGAGGGGGATTTTATTTAACGGGCAAGTAAAACACGTGTGATAGTTGCAAGTCTTTTTGTTTCCCCAATCACCTTTGGAATCACTACCTTCTGAACTTTTGACATTTTGTCAAGTTTATAATTTCTCTTTGGGTTCTCAGGCCTTGTTAGAAATTCTTGATTATAAGTTTTATATTTTCAAATCGGTTCCTTATCACCTCAAATGAAGGTTATTTCTTGAATTCTTTATGAGCATTCCTCACTCCCATACTGTGAGGTTTGATATTGGTTGATTCGGGTATGCTGCCATTTTCATAACATTCTGTGCTGTTGAGTCTTAATTTTATGAGTTTGAGCTGTTTATGAAAAATATTAATTGCCCCGCTCAGTTCTTCACCGTTGTGTTCTAACTTTCAATTAAGTGTTTACCCTTACTTTAGAGAGTCAAACGTATGCATTACTTGGACTATGCATTTCATCTTCAATGTTCTATATGAAGTTAGAGATAATTTATTCACAATGGTCTCCTTGAAGTGTCATGACTGAAGAGACGTTTACTTCTTCAATATCTATACCATGAAGCTGCATCAGATCGGAGGTTAAGAATTTTTTTTTTAATCACACTATCTGTTTATTTATTTGTTTTGAGGAAAGAAGTTTCAGCTTGTGTTAAATTCTACAAAAGCTGTTACTAGAGGCATTTTATGCTTCCTCCTTTCTTTATTCCTGATTATGCTTCAGGAGGAATGAAGTTCTCTTTTGTATTTAACAGTTTTGTGGGGTCACTTTAATATAATATTGTGTGTATATATATAGCTCCTTTATATTTTTATTAATTATAATTTATGAGGGGCTTTTCCTTCAATGTTAATTTCTGAATTGCAGAGCCATTTCCAAGATCTCATAGTGATTTGAGGTTATGTGGTTCGACATGTTTTTCCTTCTTTATTTGTCCAGTTTGGTATCTTTCTAGAAATGCTTGTCCTTGGTCCATGCACTATCTAGCTTGAGTGACGTCCCATGGGACATTTTATTTTATTTTTTTTTTAAATTTAACATTATCCTGTCTTACTGAAATAAGAAATATTTAAATTATAAGGATCCCTATCTTGGTGCAGGTTACAGACAAAAGGTGAAGGACATCGTTCAGGGTGCTCTATTTCCTGAAGCTGGTCTGGATGATAGAGTTGGACATGCAGGGGGAGCAGGTGGACTTGTGCTTGTTCGAGATCTCGACCACTTTTCTTATTGCGAGTCCTGCTTGCTTCCGTTCCAAGTCAAGTGTCATGTGGGCTATATATCAGCTGGTCAAAGAGTTGTTGGCTTAAGCAAGCTCTCTCGTGTGACTGATGTATTTGCGAAACGGCTCCAAGAGCCTCAGCGTCTGGCGGATGAGATCTGTACTGCTTTGCATCAGGAAATAAAGCCAGCAGGTGTTGCTGTCGTAATCCAGTGTGCCCATATTCACTTTCCAAACATAGAATCGGTTCTTCTTGACACCAAACACCAAGGATGGGTGAGGATACTTGTTTCTTCAGGTTCAGGGGTTTTTGAGAACAAGAGTGCAGATGTTTGGGATGATTTTTTTAATCTCCTTAAATTTAGAGGCATCGATCGGGAAAAGGTACAGTTTAAAGTATCATCTGATCAGTGCTGGTGTCCCTCTCTGTCTTCCCTTTCTGCTGAAGCTTCCTCCAAAATTGAAGTTGCCAACCCGGCGATTGTTACTGCAGTTACCTCAATTCTCAAATCTTTGGGAGAAGATCCACTGAGGAAGGAGCTCGCAGGGACTCCGGGTCGATTTGTGAAATGGTTGATGAACTTCCGGACCTGCAACATTGAGATGAGGCTGAACGGTTTCCGTATTAATGGTATGAATTCTTCAAATGGCATCGGGAAAGTTAACTTGAATGACAAACAAATATGCTCTGAACTGAACTTGCCCTTTTGGTCTCAGTGTGAGCATCATCTACTTCCATTCCATGGTGTTGTTCATATTGGATTTCTCAGCTCCGAAGGATTTAACCCCATCGGAAAATCCCTTCTGCAGTCGATAGTACACTTTTATGGTTTCAAGCTCCAAGTTCAGGAGAGACTCACCAGACAGATAGCAGAAACCATTTCACCATTGTTAGGTGGGGATGTGATAGTAGTTGTAGAGGCAAGCCACACCTGTATGATTTCTAGGGGAATTCAGAAGTTTGGAAGTAGCACGGCTACCATCGCCATGTTAGGACACTTCTTGACAGATTCTTCCGCGAGGGCGATGTTCTTGCAGAGTGTTCCAAGTCCTACATGTTCTGGAGGCCTATGATTTTAACATCCCATAAAGTAAGCTTACTTTATGTGAATCTAGAGAGGCCAAGAGATATGAACCAGGAGGCAAACCTGGTAAATCCAATTCACAATAAGAATAAGTAGCAGAAGCATCATAAAGAGACATGTAAATATGTTTAGACGTGTTGTTCATTGGGATCCATATCTGATCTGTTTACATGTCTTATCATTGGTTTGGTGTTTCTGTGTGTGTTACTATATTAATGGGGTGTTATACATAGCTGAGTTCCAAGTGAAGGGTTCATCTGGCAACAGTGCAACAGCCTACACATGGATTAATTCTGGAGGGATCCTTCCATTGATTTTCTGAAGAAAACAAAGTTACGAGTCTTGTCATATTCTGTTGTTGTTTTGCCTGTGGTTTAATTTACAAGCAGCAATGGTTTGATGGTTTATGGTGTGGTCGTCTTTTATAAGTGATTAATAAACTTCAAGTATAATCGTTGTGTCCAATATCCAATCAGAAAATTTGAAAAAAAATTGTTTGATGTGCTTGTCAAAAAGAAATATTGTTGGGGGTTACCCACTCATTTTCCTTATTTCTTTTTTTTTAAATGCATGCTGGAATTCAATTTCTTAAAAGAGATATTACAAAAAAGACAATTGCATGACCATCCTTCATCAACCTAGAAGAAAAGGACAGCAGTGATAGTGACAAGGCAAGCAATGAAGCAAATGGCTCAATGGGCTAGTCGTGAGACCCTGAGCACTGTATATTATATTAGCACAGTAACTGTACGGAACTACTGATAGAGTGCCATCTGTATGCTACAATACAGAGTATTCTAGAATGTTATTAGCAGTCACTTAAACACATAGTAAAGCTGAAAATACAAGCATTTACAAATATGTTTACATAAGGAATTCTAACTTCCTCCCTTTACTTCAGCCCCCCTTCTAGGATCTGGTTCAAGTTGAGTAACACCGAGTTTATCTCTTAAGAGGCAGAACCTTGAATAAGACAATGGCTTCGTTAGACAGTCAGCAAGTTGCATCTGTGTTGGAATATACTGCACTGAAAGCTTGTTTTGCAGTACCTGATCTCTAACATAGTGAGAATCAATTTCTATGTGCTTAGTTCTTGCATGACAAACAGGATTTGAAGCAATAGCGGATGCACTAGTGTTATCACACCAGATGACTGGAGTCTTTCTTAATTTAACCTTAAGTTCTGATAAAAGAGAGGTTATCCAGGAGATTTCTGCAGCTGTGTTGGATAAAGATCTGTACTCTGACTCTGTGCTTGAACGGGAAACCACCCTCTGCTTCTTAGAGGACCAAGCAACCAATGAGTCACCAAGGAAGACACAGAAACCTCCTACTGAACGCCTATCATCAGGGCAGGCAGCCCAATCAACATCTGAATAGGCATAGAGACTGATGCTTCTGGTTGGTTTAAGAAGTATACCCAGATGCATTGTCCCTCTTAAGTACCTTAGAACCCTTTTTACAGCAACCTAATGCTCAGTAGTGGGTCTGGACATAAATTGACTGAGCTTTCCAACACAAAAGCTTATGTCAGGTCTTGTATTACATAAATATTGTAGAGCTCCTATTGCACTCCTGTAAGTAGAAGGATTTTCAAGTGGAGTCCCGTGATGAATTGATAGTGTCTTCCCAAGAGCCATAGGAGTCTTCACTGGGGCTGCATTGCTCATTTCAAATTTTTCCAAAATATCCATAATATAACACCTCTAATTCAAGAACAATCCTCTCCTTTGTATCTCTATGCCTAGAAAATAGTGTGCAAGACCCATATCCTTAAGGGCAAAAACAGTGTGAAGCTTGTGAACAAACTGATTTAGACTTTTAAGATTGCTTCCTGTAACAAGTATATCATCTACATAGACTAAAACAATCATGATTTGTGTTTTATCAATATAGACAAACAGAGAGGAATCACTTCGAGAGTTTTGGAAGCCCCAGGTCAGTAAAGTATCTTTCAATCTATCATACCATGCTCTTGGAGCCTGTTTTAGACCATAAATGGCCTTTGACAGCTTGCATACATGATTTGGACATGATTTATTTACAAAACCAACAGGTTGTTCCATGAATACTGTTTCAGCAAGAACTCCATTCAAGAAAACATTGTTAATGTCTAATTGTCTAATAGACCAGCCACAAGAAACAGCTAGTGAGATAACAATTCTGATTGTAGTAGATCGTACAACCAGACTAAAAGTTTCATTAAAATCTAACCCAGCAGTTTGTTGAAACCCTTTGGCAACTAACCTGGCCTTAGGTTTGTTCAGAGTCCCATATGCTCTATACTTAGCTTTAAATACCCACTTGCATTCAACTATATTCTTCTGTCCAGTGTAAGGAACAAGCTTCCATGTTTGATTATTGACCAGTGCCTCATACTCATGTTCCATAGCTTTCTTCCATATGGGATCTGCCAGGGCTGCCTCCACAGTTTTAGGTTCTATCAGCCGAGTGGAGAGAGAGCCAACGAAGGGTGTCTTCTTCTTGAAAATCCCTTGTTTGCTTCTTGTCTGCATTGAGTGTTGATTCGGAGGTGCTGGATGTGAGGTGGTTCCCGTGATGGTCTCAAATGGTGGCAATTGTGCCACTGATTCATTCACAGCAATGTCACATTGTTCTGGTGAGGCTGGATAGATTTGATGTTGCCCAAGAACCTGCACAGGCACAATAATCATACATTGTGAGTCATCTTTTGAAGAAAAAGAGCCAGTAGTATGGCTAGAATCACCAGCAGAAACATCGACAGAACAGTTTTCTGTTCTGCTAAGAGCTCCACCAGCAGAAGCATCTGGAACAGACTCAGAGCAGCTTAATTTTCTGCTAACAGATTCATCAGCAGAAGCATAATCATCAGCGGAAGGATTCTTGATGGTCTCAGAACAGCTGGAGTTTTCAGTAGATTCATTAGATGTGATTGAACAGCCCTGTTGCAAATTTAGAGGAAAAGAAGATAGTGAAATAGCCTCTATCCATGAAGGTTGCGTCAGGTTGATAAAACCAGTTGCAAAAGGGAATTCCTCCTCATTGAAAACCACATGCCTGGAGATATACATCCTTCCAGTAGAACTAAGACATTTATATCCTTTATGCATGCCACTGTATCCCAGAAATACACATCTAGTGCTGTGAAATTGAAATTTACGATTATGAAAGGGCCTTAGGCACGGGTAACAAGTACACCCAAAAACCTTAAGACTAGTATAATCTGGCTTCTTATTGTATAGTTGCTGGAATGATGAGATGCCATTAAGAATCTGGGTAGGAAGCCTGTTAATCAGAAATATAGCAGTAGAGAAAGCTTCCCACCAATAATGCTTCCTTTCTGTTCTGCCATTTTGTGCAGAGGTATGGGGGCAGGAATGATGAAAAACAATTCCACATTCATCCAATAAGGGCTGAAATTTTCTGAACTCCCCTCCCCAGTCACTCTGTACAATCTTGATTCTTTTATCAAATTGGTTTTCAACCAAATTCTTAAAATGTTTGAACACATTTAAGGCTTCATCTTTAGATTTAAGTGGATACACCCAAGTGTATCTGCTGAAATCATCCAAAAAACTAATATAATATTTATGTCCCCCAGAAGAGCAAATAGGTGGTGGCCCCCACAAGTCAGTGTGAATCAAGGATAAGGGTGACTTAGCTCTAGAATCTGAGACCTTGAATGGCAATCGATGAGATTTGCCCATTTGACAAGAGGAACAGAAATTAAGATCATCTTCATTCATTCTATGTGAAACTTTACAATCAGACAATACTTGACGCAAAACTTTCACATGTGGATGACCAAGTTTCCTATGCCAGGAATCTAAAATAGAAATCAAAACATAACTAGGACTCTTAGAACAACTGTTATCTCTAACTCCACTTTTGACTAAACTGGAGACAAGTAACTATGGCTGCACCGATGCTGTGAGCTTGTATATCCCTTCACTCGGAGCTCCATATGCCAAAACCTGGTCAGTGTGTAGGTCCTTCACAAAACATCCATGTGAGTAGAAGGATACATAGACAGGGTTATCAGTGGTAAGCTTTTTGACACTCAATAGATTCTTGGTCATTTTAGGAACAACTAGGACGTCCTTCATACCAAGAGATTTAAAATCATTACAAGATAGCATAGAGGTTCCAAATTATGTAATATTCAAAGGATAACCATCACCAACCAAGATTCGATGATTACCTGTTTCCTCAGGTTTGGGATCAACATAGGTAGAGGAAGAAGCA
This sequence comes from Vachellia pachyceras, assembly GCA_025593235.1. Taxonomy (NCBI): domain Eukaryota; kingdom Viridiplantae; phylum Streptophyta; class Magnoliopsida; order Fabales; family Fabaceae; genus Vachellia; species Vachellia pachyceras. The sequence goes on from JANTPZ010002660.1 coordinate 7,451, forward strand.
ACGTGGTGAGTAGCACCACTATCCAAATACCAGGAAGGGTCCTGCCAGGCTTCGTTCACAGCAGTATAGGCTGAAGGAGCAGAAGAAGCATTTGAACCAACACTCCTTTTTCCACTAGGACCATCGTAGTCCTTGTCGTAACGGCGATAGCAGGTTCTCACCTCATAACCAGATTTCTTGCACAGCTAGCATTGAGGTTTCTCCTGAGCATCTGACTTTGCATCTGAGTTCCAAGGCTTAAAACCACCTCTGCCACGAGCATGACTCCTCTGCCCTCGAGCTCGCCATGATCCACGACTTGGCCTCTGCTCCTCAGTCTTCACAGAGACATGAGCGAAGGCTTGGGTGAGTGAGGCAGCGCTGTTTAGTTGTTCCAGGCGGGCTTCAAAGGTCATGAGCTTGAGATGCAGCTCTGCCCAGCTCAAGTTGTGTTTGTCTGCCAAATAAACAACCAGAGGGTTGTACTCGGTGTCGAGACCTGAAAGGACTTGCGACACAAGATCTTCGGGAGTGGCAGGACTTCCCGCGAGAGTAAGCTTGTCAGCAAGAGATCTCATCTTTATGAGATATTCTTCCATCTTCATCGAGCCCTTTCTAGTTCGCTGGAAATCGAAACGCAGCAGCTGAACTCGAGCTTTGGTATTCACACCAGCCAAGCTCTTCGCGGACACCCAAAGCTCGCGAGACGTCTTGCATTGCGTCAGCTGAGACGTTGTCTCCACGGTCATCGTACCGTAAAGCCAGGTGAGGAGGATCTGATCGGTGATTAACCAGTCATCATACGCTGGGTTGGGGATGATGTTTGTGTTGGTGTCGAGAATATACTCTGGTGGAACGGCTTTTGTGCCAAAAACATGACCATCCAGGCGATGACCATGGAGAACGGGCAGCAGCAACGATTCCCATAATAGAAAGTTAGCCCCATCGAATTTCACTAGACTGACCTGACTCAAGGAGTTTAGGAGGGGAACGGACTTGGTAGAGACGGTGGGTGAGGAAGACAGGGGAGTGGCGAGGATTTTTGTGTGGTCAGTGGGTGGAGGAGGCGGTGTGGTGGAGCTGGTAGAGACTGAGGGGTTTATCGGGGACAAAGCAGGGTTTGCAGAGGGCTGTGATGCCTGCTGAATGGGTTGGGACGGATTTTGGGGAGAGGTGGTCATGACTCGTGTCTGCAGCTCTGATACTAAGAAGAAAAGGACAGCAGTGATAGTGACAAGGCAAGCAATGAAGCAAATGGCTCAATGGGCTAGTCGTGAGACCCTGAGCACTGTATATTATATTAGCACAGTAACTGTACGGAACCACTGATAGAGTGCCATCTGTATGCTACAATACAGAGTATTCTAGAATGTTATTAGCAGTCACTTAAACACATAGTAAAGCTGAAAATACAAGCATTTACAAATATGTTTACATAAGGAATTCTAACTAACCTCCTTCTCTAGAATAAAAGAGGTGGAGGTTGATTAAAGAAACAATAATTACCATATATTCTGCATGAATAGTGTTAATTGGTCAGCTAATGCAATGGCCTCCCTGTACATATGAGTAATCACCAAGTCTCCACGAAGAATAAACTTAACTTCATCCACAACATCCTAAAAAAAAGGATGGTCACTATCACAACTTCTAATAATATAGTTAGTTACCTCTTTACAATCAGAAAACAAAACAATTCTGCAATGTATGAATCCAATTAGATCAGCAATCATGGGAGGTACATTAGTTTAGTCTGCAACCAAAGTCATAGATCCAACCATCATTATGATCTCTAATGAAATCCTCACATCCACTTCTAACAGTTTGATGCCATTCTCTAAATGGGGTGAGTAGTATCCTGGGTCGGTTGTTGCTGTTTGCGAGGAACATGCTTAGCAGTATGATCTCAATCTGAGCAAGCCTTAATAATGGTAGAAATTAGCTTTTAGGCCTCCATTGGTTGTTTCTTCACCAAAGAGTGTGTTACAACGAGAGACCTAAATATCCCAACATCTGCAGTAAAAAATGAGTTGACCAGACGGGAGTTAGGCATTCATATTTGTGAACATGTATTTGTATTATATATGAAGAGAAGATAGATCCTTTAGAAATATAAAACAGAAAATGAGATAGTTTTTGGAAGACAATTGTCAAGTAAAAAACTTTATCTAAATCTTATAGATCAAATTTTTTTTTTATAAGCAAACTTTAGATAAGAGATACGAGTCACCCATGATCCAATGATAAGGCTCATAGTTTAAGACATTAAGTTGATTTTTATTGGTTTATTAAAAAAACCTAAGTATCCTGTTTAAAGATATTTATTCATGCATATAATAAATTATCTATAAGTCTATAAATCAAACAAATTAATTTAAAGAAAAAAGGTAAATATAAATATTTTTAAGTAGTATATTTAACTTCATTAACCTCTCTAACAAAAATCAATTATCCTTGTATTAAAAATCAGATGATTTAATTTAAGTTATTATAATATGTTATGTTTCTAGAAAGTGTTTGAAGCCAGCACCCTTGTGGAGAAAAAAAAAAAGAAAGTGTTTGAAAAAATTTCAATTACAAAATTTATTGTAACAATTTACGTTTAGTGGATATAACTCATTCGATCAACTATGTGTACATATAGTTACATATAAATGTTTATTATTTTACATATAGTTAAAAATATATCACATCATGTCTCTAATATAAGATTTATTGACTTTTTTGGAGAAATTAAAGAAGTTATTTAATTGATATATTTATCATTTCTCTACAAACTAATTTGCCTAACTTATAAATAATATATAATCTAACGATACACATAACTATTTCAGAATATATATTGTAATTAAGAAATTTATTAAACTTTTTTAATATTTTCAAAAAAGTTAACCGATTTTTATATTAAGGACTGGAAGTGAAAAATACTTTCTTTTCTTTGAACAAATTTTGAGTATTCCCACGGTTTTATTTATAAGTAATATGCTCTCTTCTAGGGTTAGTTTTAAATACATTTTTTCTATTTTTAATCTTCAATTAATTCTATCTCTCTCATCTCTTTTTTCTATTCATACTTGTCATCTCTTTTTTTATCCATCCTCTCAAATTCAACATCTTCATAAATAAACATATATAGTTAAAAGAAAAGGTTTTCATTTAATTTTATTTATAAATCATCTTACTGAATATCTAACTGAATGTATAATTTCACAATTTATTTATATATATTGATTTTTCATTAATATATTAGAGTAAATATTAAATATAAATAAGATTAAAAATTATTAAATTTTAAAGTAAAATTAATTTGGTTGAATTTTGTGGAACATGCGGAGAAAGGATCCGGTATTGCCTTTTTATTAATATTTCAGTAATTTTCCTTTTTTTTATTAATACTTTTTTCCTTAAAAAAAAAAATTTAACCTTCGTTGATTCGTTCTATTCTCAAGCTCACCATACTCCCCAAGCCGCTCCCCGCTCAGCTGACGGCCTCTGTGATTGCGCTGGCCGTCACATCTCACCTTCACGTTGGCCTTCACTCTCAAACTCTCCGCCGTATTTCAACTTCGCATCTGATTTACGTTGTCACTCGTCGTCTCGCGTTACCGTTCAAAGACCACTCTCAGCCTCAGCCTCTCGCAGTCTCAGACTCGCGTTCGAAGACCAACCACTGCCCCTCGTCTCTCTTCAATTCCATTTCTCCCTTAAGCTCCTCATTTGGTAAGCTTTCCCTCTACATGTAAGCTGAGAACTTCATTCTGGTGTCTTCTAAGTTGACCTTGGCCTTTTTCTCTGTATTCTTTTAAGAAATAGTAGAAGTAAGAGGATGACGCAATGGTGCGTGCTTTAAAATATTCCGAAAACTGCAAATAGAATAGAAAATCAAAACGCACCACTGCTGTTTTCTTGGCCTATCGAGAAAAAGTCTAACTTGAGGCATATTTGGGCATCAAATTGAGTTATTAGTATGCATGTGTAGGAAGGGATGACTAGATTTCATTTCATTTGAACAGAAAGAGGGAATTAAATCGCATTGGAGATTGAATAAGAGGCATTAGTAAATAATCAAGGTAGACATGTATATTATTGTTGTTGTAACTATCACTAAATGTGCTTCTTCTTACCTACCTAGAAGGAACCATATGTGAATGCATATGAATGATGGGGGAGGGAAAATGGATGGGTAAGGATCTCATGATTGATGTGAGAAGAAATTGGAACTTTTGTGGAAAGTGGGGAAGAGTGTTTGGTTTAGTTGCTTTAATGATGGGAAAAGCAGTTAACTCTGGGCAGCATATGTTTTTTATTTTCTAAAGTGAAAGAACAAATTTGTACACCTTATTAAGGAATTGATGCAATCGCACAAATGAGAGATAATCCTGTACAAATGAAAGCGAATTGAAGGAACTAAACAAAACAAATGATGCAGCAGCTTGTAACTAATCAAGGGCAGCCCATTAATGAGTAAATAAAAAACAGCAGCGTTGAATCCTGAAAACAAGTTCTAGGAACTGGAACTTTTAGAAAACAGCAAAAGGTCTATTTTTGTTCTATTATATGTTTTTGATAGCCTGTCCAGCACTGTAATATCATTTTCAGAATTATTTCTTTATGCCGGTAGTTTTATTGTGAGTCAATGGATCTGCAACTCTGTTTATGATTATAAGGTTTATTGGAATGATGATTAACGTGTAGAGGAGTCATCCAAACAGGAAGCGATCATATTGAAGACTTGATTAGTGCCACTCTGTATCGCTCAATTTTCATTTGAGAGTACTGTTGAATGTTTATTTCCCTTGTTGGATTTGATCTATGTTGTATTGTTGTATTGTGTTGTTTTATGGAGTATTGTCAGTGGGTTTACTTTCTGGAATACAGATCTTGATTAATAACTTATTGCATGATATAGTTTAGTATATGAAATTTCATTGTATTATTGCCAATGCCAATCATGTTTTAATAAATAATATGTTGGCTTTTAATAGGCTTAAAGCCTTCAACGTGTAGGGCTTGGAGCCTGTTCAAAAGCTTACATTTTATGTAGGCTTTAATAGGCTTAAGGCCTAATCCTCCTAGACTTTTTAAAGGCTCACATACTAAGTATAGGCCTTTAAGAAGGCTTTAGGTCAGACCATGCCTTTGTTAGACTCATGCTTGAGTGTAAAAAAAACAGAAAGAAAGAAGCCTGCATACAAGCTTCAGGCTAGGCTCAGGTTCTAGGCCTACGCTGTAGGCTTAGGCCTATTTGTTAAAAGCCTGACCTATTTCCACCCACAGGATGGTGAAATTTCAGGGTTTAGTGTCTCTAACTTTGTTGCTTTGCTTTCTTCCTATTTTATGAAGGGAGATGAGAGGGCTACAGCTACCATTGAGCCAAACACAGAAGGTACGATTGCAGAAAGCTCTGCAACAGCTCGAGTCTCTATCTTCCAAGGTCAATTCTGATGCTTCTGTCACCATAGCGGATTCCATATCTGTTAACCAGGAAGATGGCTTCCTCAAGTATCCTCTTCTTTCTCTCAATTTGGCTTTCAGATTATTTCTTTGATGGACCAATGCTATAGTACTTTGTTTCCATAGACATTCAATTATTGTTTATGTTTGTTTCTTCTTCTTTACTCTAGGGGACATGGTACCACTGACCTCAAAGGTGAAGTGGTTGCCACTGTATGTGGTGTGGTTGAGCGCGTTAACAAGCTTGTTTATGTCCGCACATTACGCTCCAGGTATGTGTAATTTTGTTAGGGACATAGAATTTTCTTTACAAGTTTCTCTCCTCCCCTTGGTTGATGGAATTTAGATTTTCATAGGTACAAACCTGAGGTTGGAGACATTGTGGTAGGCCGTGTTGTGGAGGTACAGAAATTACTCTTTTCTATCGTTGACTACTCATTCCGTTTATTTGAAGTTGAATCATTTTTGTATAAATTTGGGGTGTACTTGATGAGAAGGCTTTTTGGCCATGTGAAACATTGTGTGACATTTGAAAGTTGTAAGCACAGTGGAAATGCTCGAAGGGTTATGATTGTGTTGATCTAATTTGACACAATTCCTATTTAAGCTAAGACAGTAGTTTGTTTGAACACAATTAGTGGTCAAAATCTGTACTATGTGAGACTTACACAATTTCCAGTCTGAGTGCACTTCTTGTTTTCTTTTGGGTAGAGTGAAAACTCTGCTCAGGGAATTTAGGTATTGTATCTTATCAGGTGTTGGGAAGAAATCAGCCTATTCAATTGTAATAAATGTGTCAATCAAATGAAATCATGCCCCTTTTATTCCTGTTCTTTCAGCTTCTCCATCGTTAATTTTTGTGTAGGTTGCTCAAAAGTGTTGGAAATTGGAGATAAATTACAGTCAAAATGCTACTTTGATGCTTTCTTCAATGAATTTGCCTGATGGCATCCAGGTATTTGATAACATATGGAATCTCCTGTATTTCTTCAGTAGAAAATATGTTAAATTTGAAAGAGGGAAGAAATTAGGCACATCTTAATGAGTAAAGCCTTATATATAACTGGAAGAATTAATGGGTTTGGATTTCTATATCAAATGGTCATATAATGTTTTATTGAGCCAAACATGAACCATCTAGACGCTTGCCAGGTGGAAGAGTGCATGAACTATGAAGAGGAGACATATGTAGACGTAGCTGTGTTGAAATTGTTGCTTCTGTTGTTGTCTCTGCCATCTAGGCTATAAGGAGGTCTAAATGTCTTTGGCAGGGATGTTTTGCCATGTCGATGGCATTTCGAAAGGTTCAGGTTGCTCTCAAAATCAGAGACAAGAATAATTTTGATCATCTTGCTTTTGGTGCTGCCTAAACTGAATAGTATGTTTGTTGGATTTCAAGTATCATTTATGGCCTGTAGCATTTGGTCTAGGTCAAGTTTTGGTTGCGGATATTTTGTTATTCCTAATGATGGGGTTTAATCTTGGCCTAAAGAAACACTAATCAAGAAATTACGCTTAAAGATATTGGGAAATGAAAGTCTGGTTATTCAAGAGCCAATAGTAAAATATTTATGGACGTCATATACTGTGAAGTTCCACAAATCATGAATAATACTGGGAAAGGGAGTTTTTTCATACACAACTACGTGCAATTCTGAAAGTATTCTGTTATATTTCTTCACTTCAAGATTTTCGTTTTGCCTTATGGGCTGGCTTCTTCTTTTTTTCTAATTTTTCTCAATTGAGTTTTCAAACCTCAGTCAGATTATTGTTTACCTTGCTAGAGACGACGGACTGCTGTGGATGAACTCAACATGCGTAGTATTTTTGAAGAGAATGACGTTGTTTGTGTAAGTACATATATGTCTGACACAGTTTAGTTTTTTGAATCAGATGAAAAGGCAGCAATTTATTTATTCTATATTTTATTTTTGCTTTAGGCTGAAGTGCGTGGTTTCCAGCATGATGGTTTACACCTTCAAGCTAGAAGTCAGAAATATGGGAAAGTATGTATGTAGTTTGATTTTATTTTTGAACTTTTAAGAAATGAATGCATGCTTATGTGGTTGATTTTTGTTACCGCTTATAAGAAAAGGTGATGATCAATTTTAGAAGCGAGGAAACAAAACTGTTATGGAAATGCCTTGCGATGCATGTTCTGTTGCTAGCAGAAATAAAAATAAGCATCCAAACTGCCTGTTTATAACTGAGGTATATGAAAACAACCAAGCACAGGACAAAATAAAAACACTGGTGTTCATGGTGTTTACGGTCATTATAATAATGCACCTCATACCAATGCCGTTATAACCTAATGGCATGAAAGCTCTCTTGTAAATGGGAAATTGTGAAGTAACCTCTGGCCGTTAATGTCTGCCTCTCTAAATTAAGGGGGATAAAAGATAATGCACCTCATGTTCCCATCGCCCGAAATTTGTTGGGATTGTGTGTTGAAGCATCACTCTGTGACTTACTCGGCTTTTTATTGCATGTCAGCTTAAGAGAGGTCAACTGCTTACTGTCACTCCTTACCTAGTGAAGAAGCAGAAGCAGCATATCCATCATATAGAGCAGTATGGCATTGACTTGATACTTGGCTGTAATGGGTTCATATGGGTTGGGGAACACAATGACGACATGATGATGGAGGGTCGAGCGAACGAAACGGAAGAGCAGGAGCAAAATTTCACGGCATTAGAGACAAGAAAATACATCTGCAGGACTGCTAATGCTGTTAGAGTATTATCCAACTTGGGTTTCAATATGACATTGGAAATCATCAAGGAAACGGTTAATCTCAGCCTTTCTTTGAATCTTGATACGCATGAAATGCTGAGTTCTGAGTTCTGTGTTCTGGTTGCTGAAAAAGAGGCTGAAAGGAGAAGCTCTATCAAGAAGAAGAGATAAGATTGTGGCCTTATTCTAGCTGGGAATTTTGTAGTTGTGACTTTTAGGATGAGATTTTTCATTCACAGTGAACATTTGGTTACATCCATTTCCTGTGGTAACAAGTTTCAGGTGATGAATTTTAACCTTATTATTTGGATATATGTTTCAGAACCTTTCATATAGAGAAATGGTAAACACGTTTGGATGAAAGTTTGACCATCGATTTACTAAACAAGTTTTATTGTTACAATATTTTTTGTATGCGTATAATATTTCCAATATGGTTTGATTAGTCTCTTCTGAAGATCAAGTGTAATCCCTTTTAACTGTATGTGATGCATAATACGAAAAATATGTGATGCTATCCTTAGATCCTGTCTAAATATTCAAAACTAATGTGGCATTTATATATTTTATCCTAAGTCTAAAAATGAGTTTCAGTGTTTGTGACTTGATGAATAGTATATATTTTATATTGATAAAGCATGAATGTTAAAGTAACGTTAGGGTTGCTGCTTATGATCTGGTGGTTATATGTTCAAATTCAATTTCAAACCTCATCCTGTTGGAGCTTATGCAGTGAACCGTCTTTTTTTTTTTCAGATTTTATATTGATATTGTCTCATGATTATATCAATTAAATTGACATTAGAAAATTAATCAAGTATACGATACTTTAATGAAGTTTTAGATATTAAATTTAATCGATAATAATTTTTTCTCATGAGTTGAAGCATTATTTTTTACAAGATTCCATTTCAAGCTTCAGAAATTTGTGGATGGGCTCAAACTTCTTCGTTAGTTCACAAGACCACACCATTTTTTTAAACTTTGATGACAAACTTTTTTTTTTTTGGTCAAAACAGTCAATTTTATTATCACAAAAACAAAGTCATTACACACACTAATAGCCGAAGCCTATAAACTCTCAAAATCCTATTAATACAACCTATCACACATCTTACCAAATTTAAAGACAACTACAATCGAAATACCAACCTCTATAGACAAAGTTAACACCTATTTTATACTACCTACACATTCTAGCTGCTAAAACATTAAACTATTAATACCTATTATCAGTACAGCAAATAGATTCCTTTAGCCAATTCCAGTTTTGTTGTTGCCTTCCCCTATCAGATCTCTCTCCATCATTCGTATCAGAGGGGTTGGTGGCT
>JANTPZ010002662.1:0-21972 GCA_025593235.1 Vachellia pachyceras
GCGAGAGTGGCTATCCCAGAAATGACTGCAGAAGCTCTGGTGGATGATAATATTGGGCAAGAGAGGGATGCCATCTGGACTTCTTGGAGTAATGCTATGGATGCTCTTCAAGTGGGTGATATTGATTCAGCCTATGCCGAAGTTTTATCCACAGGTGATGATTTCTTGTTAGTAAAGCTAATGGACAGATCAGGCCCTGTAATTGATCAACTTTCGAATGAGGTGGCCTGTGAGATCTTGCATGCAATTGGACAGTTCTTATTAGAGCAGAATCTATTTGATGTCTGCCTGTCTTGGATTCAACAGGTATGCCTTTACTTCATTAGAGTTCACCTACCTTATATTCACACAAAACTAAGGTCAAGCCAGTGTGTTTATTCTCCCTTCATATTCCAGTAAAAAAAGAAAGATTCTCCCATCATATTACTATTTTCTCAAGTAACTGAGTGTTCCTTTCTTTCCAAATACAGGAACAATATCCTTTGACTCACCTTCCTTGTTTCTTCTATTCTTGATTGAAAAACAAGACCCGGTTTCCTCAGAAATGATTGTACCGTGTCTACTTTAATTTAATCTTGTCTGAGCAGTCAGTGCATTAGAATCTCTAGACTAGTAAACGTCTATTTTGGTAAAACATAATGCCCCTGCTTGGCTGGTGGCATGGAATGATGGTGGCACAATCTCTACCACCCAAAATAATTATCACCAAACTTCATATAAAAAAAAAAAATTATGATCACTGAACTTCAGAACTTGTCTGTCTTTAGTTCCTTGGCATTGCAACTTAGAGGGGTAATTGCACGAGACAAGCCTGGATATCACCATAATAGCAACCATGCCACTTAATTACCACAAGAACTATCTGGGTACCCAATGTGTGACATCTCTAGTATGATGCCAATTCGTGATAGACTCAGTTCTAGTATTAGAGAACAATATAATACAGGCGGTTCTTTTTCTTTTTCTTTTTTTGATAAGGATAATACAGACATTTCTATTAGAGAGCAATATGATGTGTTGATGCATTCAATTGTCACGACTCACCAGTGTATAGATTCTATTTGGAACACTTGGGGCAGCTTGACCTTGCAAGTCAAGTCAACTCTCATACTGTTACAAAGAACATTAGAATGCTTCAGTTGTTTTGTTTAAGGGGTGGAGGGAGTAGTACATGGTCCAGACTTTAAAGCGTAGTCTTCTAATAATAAGGGATGAAGGGGTGGTTAGATTAGTCAAAGAACTGTTTTGGAAGTAGCCTTGGTATAACTGCAATAGAAAATATGCCATTTCTTCAAGCAGGCAACGTCAGATCAATGGGGCTCAGGAAATTATTGGTTTTATGAACACATTCTATATTAAATTACTTCTAAATTAATGACTCAACATCAAGAGTAACGGATATCTTTTTCAGCATTAAGTGCTTCTTGCCTTTCAATTTATTTTTCGTTTCCTTTCATTTTGTGCCATTTTGTTATGGGTTAAGGTTCATTTTCATCTAAGAAGTTTTCGCTCAGGAACTCTTAGCACCATTAAGCTCTTTTTTGTGCAATGTTGCCCTAAATAGGAGCAATGTCGTTCCGGAAGTCTAAAATAGGATCAATATCACCCTTGATGTTAACAAATATTTTGACCAGAATTGCTTACATGACATCTACAAATAGTTGACCATTTGAGTCAACAAACAGTTGACCATTTCAGTCAAGTTGGGGGAAAATTGCTCCATTTTTAAACTTGGTAAAATCGCACAAAAAAAACTTTTGGAGCAAAAATAGACTTTAACCCTTTTGTCTTTCATAATTTCTTGGCATAGAGAGTTTCATATCATGCCAATGTCAGCTAAAAACTTAAGCTATCAAGTGAAGCCATTATGATGTTAGAAGGGTAGCTTGTCTGGTTATTTATTTCCCATACCTTGTTACTGTACTGCCGTTTCTAGTTTCCTGCCTTTCATGTTCATAGAAGAAATTTTCTGGGAGAGCTGATCTATAAGAAATTTGCCGATCAATGAATACCTAGACCTAATGTTTGTAATACTTGTATCTCTATTTGATTGGCTCCATCTACAAATTTCTATTAGACCTGGAGTTCTGCGGAATTAAGAGCAGTTTCTCTGTCGCATATAGCTTCCAAATATTTGTTAGAGGCTTAAATTTGATGTTAAAACCTTTCATGCTCAGTTGTTGGAGATAGTATTGGAGAATGGGCCTGATACCTTTGGGATTCCCATGGAAGTGAAGAAGGAAGTCTTACTAAATCTTCATGAAGCTTCTTCTTCAATTGATACAGCTGAGGACTGGGAAGGTGTGCCGCCAGATCAACTCTTGTTTCAGTTAGCTTCTGCTTGGGGAATTGATCTGCAACAGAATGACAAGTAGGTCTTAGAATTTTTTTATATTGAGACCACTGGTTGTAAGAATCTGCCAAGTTTTTTTTATCACGAAGTGACTTCAAAAGATCGTGATCCATAAGAATCCATGATATGTTTTTGAGTTTTGGCTTGGGATGATTTCCGGGAAGTCTTTGGATTTTGAATACACGTCAAATAGTAATGTAATTGTTCTTATTCTTCGGACTATTCAATATTCTGAAAAGAATATGTGTATCTTATTTTTTTTTGGTAAAGATCTGTGTATCTTATTGACGATAGGTAATTTGCTTTTATTTCATTTTCATTTTTATTTATTGGTGTATATAGCGTTTCTTTTTTGAAGATCAAACAGAAATTTAGATCTATAACTGAGAATTTCATGAAAACGATGACTTATGTAGTGGGTGTGGGTTGGGATTTGCGAATTCCATGTATTAAAATTTTCAAATTCATTCCAAAATAAGGTGAGCTACATAAGAAAAGAAAAAAAATTCCATATTAATGGATTTTTTTTTAAAAAAAGTTCACAACGATTGCGCTCATTAGTCATTATTAAATAAAAGGTAGTCCTCTAGTGTAAGGACTTTTTTGGGTTCCTATAATAAGCTATTTTATCAAGTTTAAGATATGACTATGTAATTTTATTCTTAATTTAATTGTTTTTTTGAATTTCTGAGTTATATGAAAAACCTTTTTTTGAATTTCTGAGTTATATGAAAAACGTTTTTGCAAGAATTATTTCTGCTTAGTGAAGAATTTAACTCACTCAAAATATACATAAAATTACAATAAAACTAGAAAATCATTACATTTTAAGATATAATTGATGAAAGAAGTAAATTTTAAACCTAAAACGTTGCAGAAAAATGCTTTTATTATTCAAGAGGTAAATATGTAAAAAAAATTATCTCATTTTACAAAAAATTGTTTACGTTTGGCGTGATTATAAACCGGACCAATAGAAGGGATTACATAAAAATGTGAAAAAAAAGCAAGGGAATACATTTCTAATTAATTTAGCTCAATTCATTTTGAATAGTCTCTGTATTAGCTTCTGGCTATTTTGGTCTAACAATCGAGTGGTGTTTATTTTCACAATCCTTGTTTTTTTTACTTATTTCTAAACCCTAATACGCAAGATCTAGACCAACCTTTTTTGCCCTTCCAATTTCATCATTAGTACTACTCCATGCATCACATTTTTGATTGTTCTCAGATAGTCCCACTACTGTCTTTTCTTCCGGACCCGGACAACGACCGAGGTCTTCATATAAAGCAGTACGGTCCTTCTCATGTGAGGCTTTCTGTTCAATGGTTGGGTCAAATCTAGTGCAGTTTTGTTTTTATTTTTGGGTTTTTCCCTTTATTTTTCTATTAGGCCACTAGATCTCATATTAAAATCAACAGTTATTGCTATGCAAGAGGGAGAATCCAATTCAATACATCCTTCACTGTATTTTCAAACACTAACAGAGATCAGTGAGCAAGTCAGACTTGTAAATATGCCTCAAAAAGTTGAGTTCAGAAAGGAAATTTTCCTTTCACACATCTAATTGATTCATCATCCTTGCTTTCTGTTTTTCTCAATTCTCAATGAATTAGAATAGAAACGAAGGAAAATCTAAATCAACCATTGAGCCAGACAAATCAAATATAACATCTAAAATGAGATGGAAAAAAATTGCCATTAGTAGGAATTGTTTCCCACCTGCCAATGAGACACAGTAAAAAGCACCCAAGGAACTGAACTGAACTCCCATAAGTTGGATCCCAAGTAGGTTGATTGGCAAGAAGCCATCTTCCACAGAGATCAACAAAATGGGATACAAGTTACTGGACCAAAGGTAGAAAAAAATGCCTCAGGATTTATATGAGAAACAGGTTGGGATAGAGGAGGACCCTGTAGGAAAACCCTAAAGAGAAGCCTCCATTGTTGGAAAGTTTTATGTTGCGCAGCTATGACTCAAAACGCTTTCATGGCTGAAAGAGAAAGGCGATCTTAAGGGCTGCGCTTGTCCAATAAGCAAATACATGAGATAGCCAAACTATTAAGAATGTTCAAATATTAAGTTAGTCATTTCCTCACTACTTACAAAAAATTTTAAGAGATTTTAAAAAAATCCCTCAGATTCCATTTCTCCTCAACAAAATTCAGTCAACCACTTTTAATATTAAAACAAATCTTCGCTGGGATTCACCAGTGGGAAAATAATTTCCCAACTGCAAATATGTACGGCAGCACATTTCAGCAATCGACCTTCCACATCAACTTCAACAGTGAATCAAGAACTACGTAAAGAAAAAGTGAGAATGAATGAACAAGGCACGCGTTTAGATATTAAAACAAAAGCAAACGAGACGAATTGTTAAGCATATCTTCAAACTCGAGCAGATCAATGTATGAACAGGAATAATTTTTGCAACAAAACTTCGAGTAAAGCAGCGCAACCCACTAGGTTTCATCGAAGCTCCGGCTTCGATCGGCGCCGAGAGAATGAACAAGGGTTAGGAAGATATTTATAGGAAGATGTAAGAATTGGGTTACCGGTTTAGTCCCTAAAATTTTACTTAATTCCGTTTCGGTCCTTCTACGCGTTTGGCTCCTTGACCCGCGAGTTGGACTCAGCCTAGCGAAGCGCTATGTTGTGTCTGTACGACTCTTCCCTTTTGCCTTGTGTCGGTGGGAAATTGCAGGTACCATAAAATTACCAACCCACTGGAAGAGGAAGTTGTACAAAGAAGTCGTTACGGGGCGTTTGTTTCTGGAGGTAAAAGATGACTCAAAGCATGGAAGCTCTGAGGAGGAGGAAGCTCAATGTGGGAATAAGTTTTATTCTATTGATGTCCTTTGTTTTGGGCGCTTCAGCTTGGACTGGTGAAATCCATGGGAGAGTTGTTTGTGATGTCTGTGGCGATTCTTCTGTTGGACCTGAAGACCATATCCTCGAAGGTCCCTTTCCCTCCCTCTTTATTTTTTTTTTTTGAGTGACCTCTCCTTCCTTCTTTCTCTCCTCAATCGGCACTATCTTTCATTTGGGTGTCCTTCTGACTAGGTTGTTCAATTGGATTTCTGATTTTGTGCTGAAATTGATCTTCTCTTTAAGTGAACTGCGTTTGTGAGCTTGGTGAAATGTAATTTGGTTATATTTGGACTGTGGAAATAGTTTGGAAGACTCCTAATTTAGTTTTGTACCATCTGTTTCATATCAATATTTATTGCAATTGGAGTTTCAGCCTTTCAATTTGGTCATCCCACTGACTTCATCTTCAGTCACAAATAGCTTATTTGGTTTTGTTGGATGGTTGCGATTTGCTCAATCTTATATTGGCTTTCTATGTAAAATTTGTGAGTAATACTGAAATAGAATCCGTGCCATAAGATGGCTTGGTGTTTTTTTCGTTTGTTCTTGCAAGACTTGATGAAGAATTTGATAGGCTGCTTTAGGCTTGCTGTTTTATTGGAATGACTTGACATTAGTTTAATTAGTTACCATTCTGACCAATCCGTTCAAGCTAAATTTTCATCATTAGCATAGCCATTTTTTTGGGGCAAAAATTAGCATAGCCATTTGAGTAGTGAATATTTTCAAGACTAAACTTGTTGGAACAACCTGTTTTCTAGGGAGGATGTGAGTTAGGAAAAGTGTAGTCTACATGATTTTTGATGGGTTTAATTTATTGATATAACTTGGTTCCTGTTTTTCTTAAGTTGTAATCATCATGATTTTTCATTGGGAAACTAGGGGCAGCTCAAGGGTTCCCTCACAATCATCTGATATATTTTCATTTTTGCTGTTGGTGAAAAATATTCAAACAATCTGAAAATTCAAAACCTTCAAGTTTCCATCTTAAACACAATACCACTTACGTAACTGTGATTCACACATTGTGGATAATTGGTATTGGCAACATTTTATGTTGATTCTGCTACTTGAATAAAATGTATGCCGACTCTAGCAGCATGACTTGACTTTTCTTTTAATCTGCTATATTTGGATTCTGATGAGCAATATTATCACATTTGAACCATTTAATTAATTTAGATGATAATGCTAATCGGTTTGATGACACAATTCCATTTGCCTGCCTGAATTATAAAATTAAGAGTACTCCCTCAGATGAAATAGCAATGCGATTGTCCCCTGGAAGTGGAACTAGTCCCTTTCCCCGGCAAAACAATTGGAAAATAAAATGCATTTCAAATGCTTGATACAACCTAGGATTCATATTTGGCAGATTATTCCATAACATGATTGATTATTGATACTCCGTTAGATTTCCTAAAATGTGATTATTGAGATTGCTTTGATGCAGGTGCTGAGGTTGCTGTTCTTTGCATCACAAAGTCCGGGGAAGTTCTAAATTACCAGGCTTTCACAGATGCTAGGGGGATTTACACCGTTGCAGAGACGATGCCCGAGAGTGGTCGTTGGGATGCCTGTCTCGCTCGCCCCATCAGTAGCTTCCACGAGCACTGCACTGATCTTGGCAAGGGCAGTTCAGGTGTGAAGTTCAGCTACAATCACCCATCAGGTTATTCCCACCCAGTCAGAACTTTCGTTTATCGACCTTCTAGTCTACCAGCCTACTGCATTTGATCTGTTCTGGCCCTTGCTACAAACCTAATGGTGACTATAATTGGTTAAAGTACAAGGAAAACTAAGGAGTATATGAGCATAATTTATGCTATACTATGTGCGCATATATATATATATATGTATGTATAGTGTTGTCTGATATTTATTATTACTATCGAGCCTAAATGAAGTGGAAATGTGAACTGAGCCTGTGGTCAAAGGATATGTGAATGACATTGTGGACAATAACTAGACAGTGGGACTTGTTCATTTTAACGAGTTTGAAAAGTGAGTCATACTGCCCATAACTTATAAATAGTACGGCTTTGTATAGATTCATTTTATATCACATATTGTTAAATTGATGCTATGCAGGATATTGTGCTGAAAATGGATTTACTTTTCAGATTTCGTCATTGTTATTGCAGAATGAGTGTTTTATCCACATCATTGCATAATAATAGCAAGTACAAGGCATTTTGAGGGACGTCACATGTTCTATCCTGTGCCTGTGTGGGGTGTGTATTTGGGTATTTGTGTGCGTGGGGTAATTTTGATTCATTTAAGAAAATCAAGAAGAAGCAAGTGCAAGGCATTGACCATTTTTGAAGAAAATGAGGTGAGGTGTTCATTATGGTATATAATGGGGCAGACATCTCATTCCATCTAGTTTTTGCACCTTTTGTTCTGTGTTGTGTTTTTTTAACAGGTGAATTGAGTTTTAAGCCTAACTTAAATCTCAGAGTTTTAAGTACCTGCCTAACTTAATTCTCACTAATCAAACAATACTGAAAATATGAATGACACTTTGATTTTCTTCCCCATACTTTTTTTTTATAAATATTCAAAATGACTGAGCGTGAGACTTGGAGTAATGGTGTGGTTGTCACCGTATGATCTAGAGATCGTTTGTTTAAATTCTGAAAATAACCTGACGAACTTGTGCATGTGAAAAACTTCGACAAGGTCAGGCAAAAGAAAGAAAGAAAAACTTCAACAAGGACATGTCCTATTGGTGAAGCTATCCTGTGAAACACTGAGTTGAATGAGTTGTTAAAACATCCAATGCAATCGCTCCAGCTAAGAAAAATCCTGACTAACGATCTTGCGAAGGCAAAGACAGACACGCAGATATCTGAGCAAGAAAATGTTATTCCCAGATTGCAACAAAAGGTTGAAAAATGAATTTTGAGAAGAAATGGAGAAAGGAGACTTGAAAGGATTTGGATACTAAAAAAAGCACTATTAAATTGGTGATTAGATTATCATATTTTAAATAATTTTATACTATACAAAAAGGTTTATGAAAAAATATAAATAACAACTGGCTTTATTTTAAAATTTAGGGAAAATCAAGTTAAGTACCTTCAAAATTCGAAAATCCTAAATAAAGGGTTCTACTAAAACATGTTAGCGAGTAACTAATGATCAATGAAATGTAGTAAGAAAACTGATTTGGAAATTTTGATTTTTTTCAGAGTATTTTTTAAAATTTCCATTACCTTTTTTAATTTTTGTACATAATATTAAAAAAAATAAAATGTGTTTTGAAATTCGTTTAAAAAATGATTTCACATCAATCAATATAAGGATGGGTGAGGAGTTTTATAATTGCGGACAAAAACGCTTCTCGAAAAAAAATAATTGCGGACAAAAACACCATTCCTCCATCCATACGCTTTGCGAAGCGAGAAGAACAATCGTTGGAAAAAAAAATGGCTGCGATTGATGAAGCAGAGGTGCAGAACAACAATCTCAAGTCAGAAAGTCTTAGTAAAGAGAAAGGGAGAATACACGGTAATGGTTGTTTCCAGACGCAGGAGAGGATGAAAGTGGCGGCCACGCTAACGTGGTGGGTTCCTCCGCCAGGCAAACTCTTCGTCCTCAACCTTCTTCCTCCTTCGAACATCCGTCCATCAGGGTGGAGGCGAAGGGACCACGGTGGACGGAGACCGCTAGCTCGGAGGACGAAGGATACAAATTAAAAAATTTGGAAGAACTATGGTGTTAAGGTAGATACTTTTCTTTCTGTGACGATTTAAACAAGCCTATAGCAAATGCATGGGTGCTTCTGGTGTTCGGTGTATTAGCATCTCTTATGTGACCACCATTTTTCAAAATCCAGTTTCACATTTCTCCACCTTTACTTTGAACTCTATCTTGCAAAAGGGTAACCTTGTGGATCTCAAAGAGCAATTTGTCAACCTTTGTAACAGAGGATGCATAAAAGAAGCATTTGATTTCTTTGTACCTGAGATATGGGGAAAACCCAATCTGTTCTCTCATCTACTCCAAGCATGTATATTGAGAAAGTCCATGCCAATGGGAAAACAACTCCATTCTTTGATAATCACATCCGGGAGTTCCTCGGACAGGTTCATTTCCAATCATCTCCTGAATCTCTACTCAAAATTTGGAGACCTTCAGACAGTTGTGACTTTGTTTGATCGTATGCCCAAGAGGAATACAATGTCATGTAACATTATGATTAAAGCATATCTCCAAAATGGTGATCTTGAGAGTGCTAATAGGTTGTTTAATGAAATGTCCGAGAGAAATGTTGCAACATGGAATGCAATGGTCACAGGATTGACCCAGTTTGAATTGAATGAGGAGGCTATGTTATTGTTTTCAGAAATGAACAACTTGGGTTTCATGCCCGATGAGTACTCCTTGGGCAGCATACTTAGGGGATGTTCACATCTGGGAGCTTTATTAGCAGGAATGCAAGTTCATGCTTATGTTATGAAATGTGGGTTTGAGTTTAACTTGGTTGTGGGAAGCTCTTTATCTCATATGTATATGAAAGCAGGAAGCATGCAAGATGGAGAAAAAATTATCAAATCAATGCCAATTCATAATGTTGTTGCTTGGAATACACTTATTGCTGGAAAAGCACAAAATGGGTATGCTGAGGAAGTTCTGAATCACTACTATTTGATGAAGATGGCGGGTTTTAGACCTGACAAGATTACTTTTGTGAGTGTGATCAGTGCCTGTTCAGAGTTGGCCACCCTTGGTCAAGGAAAGCAAATTCATACTGAAGCAATCAAAGCAGGAGCTAGCTCTGTAGTTGCTGTAGTTAGTTCGCTAGTTAGTATGTACTCCAAATGTGGATGTCTGGAAGACTCTGTCAAAGCTTTCTCAGAATGCGAGGAACCAGATGTTGTATTATGGAGCTCAATCATTGCTGCTTATGGGTTTCATGGGCAGGGACAAGAAGCTATCAAGCTCTTTCATCAAATGGAGCAAGAAAAATTACAGGCAAATGAGGTTACGTTCTTGAGTTTGCTTTACGCTTGCAGTCATAGTGGACTGAAGGACAAGGGCCTTCAATTCTTCAATTTGATGGTTGATGTTTATGAACTCAAGCCTTGGTTAGAACATTACACCTGCATGGTTGACCTGCTTGGTAGATCTGGTTATTTAGAGGATGCTGTGGCTATGATACGAGAAATGCCTGTAAGAGCTGATGTAATCATATGGAAAACATTGTT
The DNA here is from genome assembly GCA_025593235.1 of Vachellia pachyceras. Taxonomy (NCBI): domain Eukaryota; kingdom Viridiplantae; phylum Streptophyta; class Magnoliopsida; order Fabales; family Fabaceae; genus Vachellia; species Vachellia pachyceras. The sequence continues at coordinate 10,443 of JANTPZ010002662.1, forward strand.
ATCTTCATGTAAAATCCACAAGAACACTGAAATGGCAAGAAAAATTGCTGAAGAAGTTCTTAGGATAGATCCCCAAGACTCAGCTTCTTATGTTCTTCTCTCAAACATTCATGCTGCAGCTAAGAGTTGGCAGGATGTTTCTGAGATGAGGAAAGCCATGAGAGACAGGAAGGTGAAGAAAGAACCAGGTATCAGTTGGGTAGAACTGAAGAATCAAGTTCACCAGTTCGGTACGGGTAGTAAATCCCACCCAATGTCAGTGGAGATTGAGATGTATCTAGAAGAACTAACTCCAGAAATGAAGTTCCATGGCTATGTCCCTGATATCGCCTCCGTTTTGCATGACATGGATAATGAGGAGAAAGAATATAACTTGGCACACCATAGTGAAAAATTGGCAATTGCTTTTGCTTTAATGAACACCCAAGAGGGAGTACCTATAAGGGTGATGAAAAACCTGAGGGTTTGCAGTGATTGTCATGTTGCCTTCAAGTTCATATCTAAGATAAAGAATCGAGAAATTATAGTGCGAGACTCTAGCAGGTTTCATCATTTCAAAAATGGCACATGCTCTTGTGGAGATTATTGGTAATTGTCTGATTCTCTCTTCTCATGAATGGACTTAAGGACAGTTTTGATTCTACTGCAGTGACCTGATTCATTTGGTTGACTTGACCAATTGAATGGCAAGGACATCTCTGAAACTCTCATTTATTCACTCCCTGAGCTCAATGCTGATAATTTCCCTTGCTACTGATGAAGAATTCCAGGTTGTCTACAATTTTTTTTTAAAACTAGTCAATCTCTCATTCGTAAAAATGTTATTCTCTTTTCAATCTCATTTCCATATACAAATAAGTAAAAGGTTAGGTTGCTGCACTGGACATTTTTCTTACTTTTACTAACGTGGCATAACTGGACTCACCTCTTATACTGGGTGCATAAGAACCAATAGTTTGACATAAATCTCATTTTTTTAAATTAGGGCTTTTAATCAAGGCTTATTATCTGATGTTTGATAGGTGTGGAGTTGGCATTCTATTAGGATCCATGTTAGTTTATATATTTAGATGAGATGAATGACAGCGAAAATATTGCAATTATTGGAGTTCAAATTGAAGCAAAATATCTTTAGTCGGCCATAAAAATAAAATTAAGTTAAAATCTGTCTCAGACTAAATTGAGAGGGCACCTGAGAAAGCGTCTCCAAAAGCAAACTATCAAGGGGTTTGTTTGGATAGTCCGTTGGGAGAACGATCACAGATTCCGAGGTAAATATGTGAGAGAAATTTTGTCTCGGTAAGCGCAGGAATGGATTTTGGGGAGGCAAACAGCCTCCCCAAACAAGCCCAAGATTGTGCTAGAGGGCGGGAGCCCGGAGGTAGGATTGTTCTTTCTATAGTTGAGTTGATGAAAAAGCTTGGTGGTTGTCAAAGTTTTTGTTAAATATGCTGAGCCCATTGGAAATATTACTCTTGTAGTACTGGATGAAAGCTCGCAACTTGTCAATCTTTCTGTATCAAACCTTTGCTTTCTTCTTATAGTTAAGTATCATACACATTATGTACAAGTGTTTAAACAGTTATTTCTAATTAGCAGATTAGCAAATTTACCCATGATTCCACATTTGCGATGCCATGACCCCACTAATTATTTTTTTTATTTTAACCAGTAGTTTTAGTTTTGTGTAAGCACAAGTTTGTTTTGCCAATACTCACTCTACGAAAGATATTAATTGGAATTGCAATTTGTTACCTTTAAGATGTTACAGTGCAAGGTAAAGCATGGAAAATGAATAGGGTAAATTAATCTTAGCCAAGCACCTATAACTTGTCAATACTAACTTTCACTTGTTAATGATGCTAATTCGATTTATGATTAACAAGTTTATGAAAATTTTCAAATATTGCTTTTCAGATAATAGGGAATAATATATCTTGAATATGATTATCTTGGAGGAAAGAGCAAAAAAAAAAAAAACAAAGAAAACATTCCTGTATGGACCTTAGGGCAACATTTGTCATAATGGCTGAGCAAATGACCCGAAATCCGGTGAACCTCCCGCAAATTTACCCGTTTGAGCCCGCCAAAAAATGACCCGTAAGGGGAGGGCTTTAACGAGCAGGTTTATCAGTTAAACGGGACGGGCTACATGCACACCTTTAAGCTGCTCGTGTCCACTCGTATATTTTTATAATTTTTTATGTATACCAATTTTTATATAATATATTGTATTCGGTTATCGTTGCTAAAGTTTGGTCTTGGTCTGGTGGTCAATGAGTTGCTGGAAAAGGCTCACCACTCACCCAAAGATCCCAAATTTGATACCCCATACCATACATATTATTATCTCAATGCCAAATTTAATTTTTTATTTTGTATAAGTCTGAAAAAAATTAAAAACCACACAAGTAACACCCGTTGCCTCCCCAGTCCATCGTCATTCACTCCTTCTTCCTTTGCGTCAAACCCTTCTCCACCATCATTGTCCTCTGATCTACGGCTCGTTCTTTCATTTCCTTCGCCTGCACGCGTCGATCAGTGAGAACGCTGTCGATTGCTCGTCCTTTGTCGGTTGCGAGAACATTGTCAATCACCATTGGTTCTTTCCTTTCCTTCGCCTGCTCCGCCACGTAAGATCCTCGAACCTACCACGACCACCATCTGTGACCTTATGATAACAAGCGACTGGGTCAGTTACTTAGTTCTACGGGATGGTCAGTATTCAATTTGGGCATTTTGTTTTTTTTTTGTTGATTATGATTTGGAGGATGGATTATTTAGTGATGTTTATGGGTTGTGATCTAAGATTTGGTCAAGAAACTCCATCGGTTGTGAGGATGGTTTTTTCCTCTTTGACCTGCCCATTTCTCTTCAAGTTCCGGTTGACAAAAAAAGGGTTACTTGTAACCGCCCGAGCTAGCCGAGGTTCTACCAACCCGTTTATCTTGGTATTAAACGGGCTTTCACTGAGTTACAGGTTAGTCTGAACCCGGTAAAAAATAAATTGGGGACTACAGGTCGACTATCGGGCTAGGTCGTCCCGCCCGTTACTCAACCATATTTGCCACAATTCTGTGAAGGGGGAATCGACGTGTCCACAACCATGTTTCCTGCGGCAATAGTGGTTTCCATTCAATATATATTTACATATTAATTCACAGATCGCACAAATTAATTTAAAAAAATGATAAATATAAATGTGTTAAAATAATGTATTTAACTTTTTTTTATGCTTAAAAAAATAAACTAATTGAATATTCACATAAAAATATATCCTAATGGACGCTGTCCAATCTCCAATGCCGTGGCACGCCAAGTGCACCTACCTCCGAGTTCTTTATTAGTTTCTGATTTTCTCCCAGTCCACCTACATCCGAGTTCTATGTAAGCCAATAGCCGATACCATTTCTTGAGCTCCCATGGCGGCCTCGCTCGCAAACCCGGCTACTACCTGCGGAGTTCACAAAGACCAATCCCCTTTTGTTACGTGGCATTTGTGCACGTGGGTAATGGGTTAGTATTCTGTGAGTCTGTTATTGCTTTGTTGAGTCTGTTATGTAAGGGCCACGTGAGTTGTTGCCTTCTGTTACTGAATCGTTAGGATGCAAGGAGCCAGAGTCTCATAAAATGGGCTCAGGTTGTAAGGGAAGAGTATGCAATTAAGAACTTTGCTTTTCGTTTCTCGCCTTCTCCTCTGTCTCTCTCTGTTTCTTGATTGGCCTGTACCAATTTGGTATCAGAGCCGATCTCTGACGATGGCGCCGGAGACTCGATCCTCCGATGTGCCGGAGACTCGCCGCTTCGATGCTCTCCCCCCCATGGATGCTTCTCTGCCACTCCCATTGCTTTGGTTCGTGGTCGTGCCTCCTGTTCTCTTTCTGTTGGTGCTCTGCGCGCCGTTCCTTACGTGCGGCCAGCGAAGCACCGTTGCCATTGCCGAAATCCGAGCCCTAGCGTCCTTCAGACTCAACCTTCAGGATCCTCTTGGCGCCCTCGACGGCTGGGATTGCTCCTGGACCAATTTACCACCGAAAGATTGCAAAGATTACATCATTATCGACGGCAGAACCGCTGGCTGCTCCTTCGCCATTGTTGGACTTCAAGCAAGGTTCACGCCTTCAACGGTACCGTTAACCCCATCGCCGGCTACACAACATTTGCAAGGCCACACTTTCATCTCGCGGTCGAAACCACCTAACTACCTCAGTCTCGCCCCTAATGTCATAACTCAAGACGGCTTCATGACCACTCTCAACAAAGACAACGGTTACGAGTGTCCAGTGCAATCTTTCCCCTCCGACGACGACAGCCACAATGCCAGCGGCCGAATTCTTGGCCGAAGTAACGCTATCAACGCAGGCTTCAACAGCAGAGCCGACGCCGACTTCCTTGCCAACTCCAGCATATCTTGGAACCCAAAATGCGTTAACCAATCGCGCCAGTGGGTCGAGATGGCCATTGGTTTCCAACCGCAGCTAGATTCGCCACAAGACCTCCAAGATCACTCGCTCATCTCTCACACAACACGCCTCGCACCGATCTTCGCTCATCTCGGTTTTAAGAAGCTTGCAACGGAGGCTCCTTAACAAGAAAGCCCGACTACTGAGGTGCAGTTTCCGCCCAGTATGGGGTCCATCCTCGATCCCGGCGAGTTGACCGATTTGGCTCAGCCCAGCTTTGATGAGTTCCAGAGGCAGACCTCTCTCACGACCAGCTGCACCCTTCTCTGGAAGGAGCTTTCCGATCACTTCTCCTTCCTCGAGCACGACCTTCTCAAGAAATCTCAGGCCACCATGTGCAAGACTCAGACCCTATCAAATCATATATGGTTTGAAGATTTTACTTATGCGGAATCACCCTGTGCTGCACTGGTTGTTGCTTCCATATCTTCATTTGGAGTCAACCACGACGTCACGGCAATATTATACAGCTTGCTTATGCGTTCAATGGGCATTCTCGTTTGTTTGCCCACTACTCTCTTCGCTACTGTCTTCTTTGATATCAAGGCTGTTAAAGAAATTGAACCAGCATTGAAGAGGCAACTTATCATCTCCACAGTTCTTATGACCATTGGAATTGCAATTGTTTCTTGGATTGCTCTGCCATCATCCTTCACAATTTTCAAGACTCAAAAAGTTGTCACAAGCTGGCAACTGTTCTTGTGTGTGGGAGTAGGTCCTTGGGTTGGACCAAGATTTGTGACTGAGTATTATAGTATGTGGAACAGCCCTGTACAAGATGTCGCTGATTTTTGCCGGACTGGAGCTGCAGCCCTGTACAAATCTGTTATAATTCCCATTTTTGCCATTGCTGTCAGTATTTTTGTTAGTCTTTTGCAGCGATGTATGGCATTGTTGTGGCTGCCCTTGGGATGCTGAGCACCATTGCTACTAATTTGGATATTGCTGTTGATGGGCCCATCAGTGACAATGCCATAGGCATTGACGAGATAGATGGCATAAGTCACTGTATCCGTGAGAGAACTGATGCTGCTGTGAACACGACTGTTGCCTTTGGAAAGGGCTTTGCCATCTGATATGCTGCACATAATCAATTCCAGATTCCATATTGCTTCGCCAGCCTCTCGCTCTGTCCTTGAGGACAAGGACATTCTTTAGGGGGGGAGTATTGTTACGTGGCATTTGTGCACGTGGGTAATGGGTTAGTATTCTGTGAGTCTGTTATTGCTTTGTTGAGTCTGTTATGTAAGGGCCACGTGAGTTGTTGCCTTCTGTTACTGAATCGTTAGGATGCAAGGAGCCAGAGTCTCATAAAATGGGCTCAGGTTGTAAGGGAAGAGTATGGAATTAAGAACTTTGCTTTTCGTTTCTCGCCTTCTCCTCTGTCTCTCTCTGTTTCTTGATTGGCCTGTACCACCTTTGTTGCACTTTACTTCTAAATCTCTCAAATTAACTGCCTTCCCTTCTTCCTCCTCCTCCTCCTCCTTCAGTGTAGGAACCACCGCTCGAACTTCCTCTTCTGCCTCCTTCGCGTTGACCAGAGACCCCGCTTCTGTTCTTCTCACTGGGTTGGTTCCAATTCAAAGACCCGATTCGTTTGGTCGATTTGGTCAATTTGGCGGCAAGTATGTCCCTGAAACTCTTATGTATGCACTCACTGAGCTCGAGGCTGCGTTCCATTCCCTGGCTGCTGATGAAGAATTTCAGGTTTTTAATTTTGTTTTCGCTGTCAATTGATGAACTTAATTTGGATCCCTTCAAGTTTTTCCCCTTTTATAATCTCCCATTCCTTAGCTCTCCTAATGATTCAATTATTTCTCGATTTCAACCATAGAATCCATAATCCTACGGATAGATGATACGATGTTCTAAAACATTTTCTTTTTTGGACACAAATTATTGAATTACAGAAAGAGCTGAATAGCATTCTGAGAGACTATGTTGGTAGGGAGACTCCTCTTTATTTTGCTGAGAGGTTGACTGAGCATTACAAGCGTCCTAACGGTGAAGGGCCTCACATATATCTAAAAAGGGAAGATCTTAATCACACTGGAGCTCACAAAATCAACAATGCAGTTGCCCAAGCTTTGCTTGCTAAGCGATTGGGCAAGAAACGCATAATTGCTGAAACTGGAGCTGGTCAGCATGGAGTTGCCACTGCTACTGTTTGTGCTAGATTTGGGTTAGAGTGCATAATTTATATGGGCGCACAAGACATGGAAAGGCAGGCACTTAATGTCTTCAGGATGCGTCTTCTTGGTGCTGAGGTAAATTGAACTTTATGTAATATATTGCTGGTATAATCCTTTTCACCAATTTCTATTCAAGCTTAAGTAAGGGTTTCTGACATTGAATCATGTGCATATGAAAATTTATGTCGTTTTTGCAGCCTACTAATCTAGTTGCTAGATATTGACGTTAAACTTCTTTTCTTGACAATTTTAAACACATTCTATTGGTTGGCCTTGCTAATAGTGTGGTTCTGTAAAGTAGGTGAGAGCAGTGCATTCTGGGACTGCTACACTGAAGGATGCTACATCAGAAGCTATAAGGGATTGGGTGACTAATGTGGAGACAACTCATTATATTTTGGGTTCAGTTGCTGGGCCGCATCCATATCCGATGATGGTGAGGGAGTTTCATGCAGTAATTGGCAGGGAAAATAGAAGACAAGCATTGGAGAAATGGGGAGGGAAACCAGATGTGCTGGTTGCATGTGTTGGTGGGGGTTCAAATGCGATGGGACTTTTCCATGAATTCATTGATGACAAAGATGTTAAGCTGATCGGAGTTGAAGCTGCTGGTTTTGGTATTGATAGTGGTAAGCACGCAGCTACATTAACAAAAGGAGAAGTTGGGGTTTTGCATGGAGCTATGAGCTATCTGTTGCAGGATGATGATGGTCAAATTATTGAGCCCCACTCTATTAGTGCAGGGTAATTTTTCAATGCTCCCATGTCGTATCAGTTCTCTTGTTCCTATGCTGATTTCACTTATTCTAAATCTGCTTTTTATTTATTCAATGTGCACAGCTTGGATTACCCTGGTGTTGGGCCGGAGCACAGCTTCTTGAAAGATGTAGGACGTGCTGGATATTATAATGTTACTGATGACGAAGCATTGGAAGGTATGACTACTCTAAGTTTTTCTCCCACTTTGTCCAATGTTTAGTTATTTCTGATGGAAGGTGAAAAATTAGAGTGGCCTTTGAATTTCAAATGTCAAGGAATCTGTTTTCTTAGTTCACTCAATAATGCTGCCGCTTTGTTCTTCATAAATCTCTTATTGGGTCCGTTTAGCAAAGCGGTGGAGAAGTACTTATGGGCTTATTCACACAAGCCGAGGCAAATATATGGAGGAGATTGTCTCGTTTTGCGGAAAAACACTGTCAACGTGTTTATGGTTACAAGTCAAGCGTTGCCAAACAAGCACAATACAAATAGAGTTGAACATCATTACGGCCCTTCAGAAAATCACAGAGTGATTGATTGAGTGTTAATTATAATTCACTGGTTACCACATATACAAAGATGCAGTCATTTTTGAATACAGTGTCCATGTTTTGTTAGGAAAATTGTTATATAGATAGTAGCAGCAATTGAATTACGATGCATTCCTATTTTACACTTGAGATGCCTCTGCAATACTTTTGACTAGGATAGATTGAGTCAAACCTGCGTAGATTGTAGCAGTATAAGAAGACGGTATCAATCTTATGTGTTCAATGTCTTACCTGAAGGATACATTTTTTATAACACTGTTTGCATGCACATTTTGTTGATTATACTGGAATGTTTTAAAATCTTTGCTGAAGGGTATAGTTTTTTGGTGATATCAAGTTGTTCTATGTTGGTTTCATACTTTCAATTTCCTCCCAAAGGCCAGGGCTTTCGTTGTTGACTTTCAGGGTAGCTAACTGACAATCATAAATAAACGTAGAACCATCATAAGCATACTTTTCTTAATTGGGACTTTTGCTTTCTTTGTGATTAACTTGAACCGTCTATCTTTTATTGATGGATTCTAGCTAATGTCATTTTGTTTGTTGGATGCATATACGTTAGTAACTTAGTATACTCAGCTTGGGTAGCATTAGCATCTTTTCCCCCCCAATTAAAGTAAATAAATAAGCAACCAAGAACTTTAACGTAGCACAACGTGTTTTGCCCAAAAAAAAAGACCTAGCACAACCTGAATAGATTAAAAAATTTTTCCTAGAGATAGCATATCGTCATATCCTGTACAATTGTTATAAGTGCGTTGGAGCATAGTTGTTCTGTCATATTAATATCTATGCCTTTCAGTGTCGTTTAATGATCCTTTTCTATCATATTTGCAGCATTCAAGAGAGCGTCCAGACTAGAAGGCATAATCCCAGCATTGGAGACATCTCATGCTCTTGCTTACCTGGAGAAGCTCTGCCCATCTCTGCCGGATGGAACTAAGGTCGTCGTTAACTGCAGCGGCCGAGGTGACAAAGACGTTCAAACTGCCATCAAGCATCTCAAAGTATGAAGCTGATGGAGAATCTTAAACAGACCCTGTTTATGGAAAATTTTGTACACCTAGCTGATTCTACAAAGGAACATATAAACATGTCAAAGCTCAAGCTCACTGAAAAGTTTTTGTCTGCATGTTTATGTGAGTGTTAATCGGGTTGGCCTATATTTATCTTTTGGTGAATCTAATCTACGTCAAGAGTTCTTTAAGGCGGCGGTATAGTTTCTCTATGACTTGTCAGTCTAGGTTTCAGCAAGAGATGGTATTTGTTTGGGAATTTCATGTGAGGATGTTTGTTCTCTCATTGAACAAGGATTGCTTCTGCTTCTGCATCTGTAATTCTATACTCTTTTCTTTTCCTTTTCCCACTTTTCTTTTCGTTGCCCAATAAGTGATGTGACGTTGTAAAGAGGATAAATCAGTGAAAATTGATCTTTTAACTTTTTTTTCAAGGGATGTACTTTTTTGTAATTAATAAATGACTCGATTTTTTTAAAAAAAATTATGCAAAAACATTGGAAAATATGATTAAGGAGACTGAACTCAGATTCTAGCTTGTACAAACCAATTTTAATTTAAATAAAATGCGAGCACCAATTGTTTTCTCTCTCTTTCCTTTTTTTTCAAAAACAAAAAGACCACGTTGATGGTTAAAATGAATGGCCCAAAACGTAGCCTACAAAAACATTGTCTGGAGAAAATAGCCCAATAAAAGGGAGAACAAGGAAAAATGATTGCGTACGAAACCACTCCACATATCAGATCCTGGTTTCAATCCTCGGCCCACCACGCTTCCGTTGTGACACTCTAATTGTTGAAACCACGATTGCTGTGGGTGTTTGGGAATTTATTAAGAGAATTTTTTACGGATTTCAAGATAAGTATGTGAGTTAATTTTATCTCGACTTGTGTGCAACGTAATTGAGAATGAGTTACCAAACAATAATTACTTATATTTGTATATAATTAGTTTATATATTAGTGTATAACTAAGAAAAATTAATTTAGAGAAAAATAATAAATATAAATACTTATAAATAATACATATTGCTCACAAAGGTTGGAATACCATCCTTTGTAAATTAAAGAAATCAAAATTCTCACACATTAATATTTAATTAAAAATTTTATTTTAAAAATATTTAGAAATAAAAACTAATGAAAATGATGTCCCATCTAAACTTTTATGATCAACAACTCATTATCAAAATATGAAAATATTGTGCAGAAAAATTAAATACAACTATACTTTATTAATATTTAATTTCAGAACCATTATTTAAATCCGTTGAATCATTATTTTTTTCTTAATATTTAACCATGGTAAACTAGTAATATTAACACAATAAAAATATAATTTATAAATTTAAAGGAATAAATTTAGATGATTAAATATAATTTGGTCTGTTAAAAATAAAAAACATAAATGAAAAACACCTCCATTTTGCGTAACACACACACACACAAAAGAGAATGTACTTGTAAATCTGGGATATTCTAATTCTAATGATCCCATTATCTCAGATAGCATCCACTTACGAGTTTGACTATTTTTCTTTCTTCCATATCTAAGTATTATTGAGAACGAAACTTAGTCTAAATTTAATTTAAAAGTTTATAATAATGAATAATAATCATCAATCAACATTACTATATTTTGGCCAAAAAAAATCAACATTATTATATATGTGACGTGTATCTTCTCGGCTCACGAGTCTCTGGTATGATCCGCACTTTACTGTATCGTATCCACCATGGCCACGTTCACGAGGTATTCCTACCCTTCAACGATAGAGAAAGCGGAAAATTTCATTCCAGGGCCCAACTATTAAAATATTAAGGAGTTCAAAGTTTAAATTTTTAATGTTATAATAATATAGATATTTTATAAAATTAGAACAATCTCTTGATTTTTAGATATAATTTGAAATTGAAAGTTAAAATTTTCTATTGTAAATTTTTAAGATTTTGTTTGGGACCAGAATCCATGTGCTCGTTTGGAAACTCCGTTGGGAAAATGGATTTTGCAGATTTTAAGGCATTTTGAGAATTTTGAGATGGTTTTACGGATTTTAAGATGGTTTTTATAGATTTCAAGATGGTTTTTACAGATTTCAAGATGGTTTTATCTCGACTTACGTACACCGTTTGGGAAAATGACTTCCCAAACAGGCACTGTATCTTTGCCACATTTGGTTGCTTAATATAATGTAGCTTCTCTAAAAAAAGGACAAAGTTACATTTGTCCAGTTTTCATCGGTGTGCGGAAAATAGCTCTGAACCTTGTTAGCTTTCTCTAGAATGAAGTAGGAGTCCAAAACCAACCAAAGTCTCTTGCTTTTCCACTCTCTCTCCCTCACCCCGATGGCTTCCTTTGCATCTTCTTCTATGCTTCTCAAGCTAATTTATATACCCATAATCATCGCATCGCTTTTGAGCCTGCAAGTTTGGTCCTTCAATTCCCCATTTCACCCACAAGACTTGCTTCCTCTGCTGCCCAGACAGGTCTCATGGCCTATTCTCAACTCCCTCTACAGTGCCGTCGATCTTCTTCCCTCCTTTGTCGG
>JANTPZ010002664.1:0-16525 GCA_025593235.1 Vachellia pachyceras
CCCGAGGCTGAGAGGAGTAACATCAAGCAGAAGCAAGTCTTGAACCTTCTGGTTCCCTTCACCACACAGAATTGCAGCTTGCACGGCGGCTCCATAGGCCACGGCTTCATCTGGGTTTATGCTCTTGCACAGCTCTTTTCCATTGAAGAAATCCTGCAGAAGCTGCTGCACTTTGGGAATCCTTGTAGACCCACCAACAAGAACAACCTCATGAACTCTACTCTTGTCAATTTTAGAGTCCCTAAGACATTTCTCCACAGGTTCCATACATTTTCTAAACAAGTCCATGTTCAATTCCTCAAACCTCGCTCTGGTAATTGTAGTGTAGAAATCAATACCTTCATAGAGGGAATCAATCTCAATAGTAGTCTGAGCTGTTGAAGATAATGTCCTCTTTGCCCTCTCACATGCAGTCCTCAATCTTCTAAGAGCTCTCGCATTTGTACTAATGTCCTTCTTGTGCTTCCTCTTGAACTCTTGCACAAAGTGATTCACCAGCCTGTTGTCAAAATCTTCACCTCCCAAGTGAGTATCACCGGCAGTGGCCTTCACCTCGAAAATCCCCTCCTCAATTGTGAGGAGTGAAACATCAAAAGTACCACCTCCAAGGTCAAAGATAAGAACGTTCTGTTCACCAGACCTTGAAGCCTTCTTGTCCAAACCATAAGCAATGGCGGCGGCAGTTGGTTCATTGATGATTCTCATCACATTAAGCCCAGCAATAGCGCCGGCGTCCTTTGTAGCCTGTCTCTGAGAATCATTAAAATATGCAGGAACGGTAACAACCGCGTTCTTCACCGTTTGTCCCAAATAAGCCTCAGCTACTTCCTTCATTTTCGTCAACACCATTGAAGAAATCTCTTCGGCTGCAAACTGTTTCTCCTCTCCTTTGTATTGAACCACAATCATAGGCTTGTCCCCGGGACCAGAGACGACCTTAAACGGCCAGTGTTTCATGTCGCTTTGAACAGGAGGGTCGGAGAATCTCCGGCCGATGAGACGCTTGGCGTCGAAAACTGTGTTATGTGGGTTCATGGCGACTTGGTTCTTGGCAGCGTCTCCAATAAGACGCTCGGTATCAGTAAAAGCGACATAAGAAGGAGTTGTTCTATTACCTTGATCATTAGCGATAATCTCAACACGGTCATTCTGCCAAACACCCACACAGCTATAGGTGGTGCCAAGGTCGATGCCAACCGCCTTTCCTTCCGTCTGGGCAACCATTGATACCAGAAAGATAAGCTATGAAGAAAGAAGGATACGATGTGGGAATAGCGAGGAACGAAGTTGATTGAATGCAAGGTAATAAGGTATCTGTTAAGGCGAAAAGACTGAGAATTTGCTTTGATTGGTGGAGGAGAAGTTGAGGGAAGAAATATATATGAAGGAAGAAGACGGTGAAGAAAGTTCGAGAGATCGGTAGAAGCAGCGGCTTGGAAGAGAAGATTTCCAAATCTGGAAATAGGTCTGAGCGGACTAGATTCTTCTGGAGGGAAGACGTCGACTGACTTTGGCGCTTAATATTATTTAACGTAATTTATAATTAATAATTAGAAAAAATTAATTGAGTATGGACAAAAATATCGAAAAAAATGAAAATATTTTTTTAATATTTTTTGTTTTGCCAACTTTTAGCTAAATGTGTTTAGTTTAATAAAACAATATATTTTTCGCACCAATATACATACATAACTTTAACAAGTTCCATGTTGGAAATTCATATTATGGCATACATGTAGACTAAATGCAATGGAGAGAGATTTCTAATCGTCCCATTGCTCCCAACAAGATGAGGTAAATTTTAGACCGGTGTATCAAATAAAAAAAATTATAATAAGCAAAAAAAAAGGTGAATTTGGTGTCTCATAACAATTTCAAATTTTTTTTCCCAACAAAAAAAACAATGCAACAGCGAAAAAGTAGGAAAATATATAAAATTATGAAACAGAATAAACAGAAAATATTTATATTGATTTAGCTTAAATTACTTGGCTTACATCTAGTCCACAAGTAATAAATCACTTGAAAGTTTTCACTGTATTTCTAAAATTTCCATATCACTTACATTCACAACATAACACAAGACGGATCAAGTCTTAATCTCTCTTGTTAACCCTTACATGTTATTATTCTCAACAATCTCATTTAAAGGCATTTTCCTCACAAGAATAGGAATAAATGAAGTGAAAGTGTCATAACTCACTCAATAAGCAGATGCAAATGTTGAAGTACAAAAAGAGCTTTATCAAATAATGCATGTTTGATGTAAGAATGAATGCAAGATTGTTGAGAACTTAAATTTGTCACCAACCAACTTAAGCATATATATGTTGGGTTATACATAACCAAATACAAGTAGAGAATAAGAAAAAAAAATATTGGTCAAAAACTTATGATTCACTTACTTTGAACAAATGTCCTTTACATGTACAAGGATTAAGGGAGAGAACCCATGGCTAATTTCTTCCTTTGTTTTTGGTACAAACGAAATACTAAATAAAATAAAGATTACAATATGGGAATTGAATCCCAGAGTCTCATTAACTACCCAAGCCCTCAGTCTAGAAGGACGTGTATTCAAGAACGAAGAGTTTGAAATGCCCTCTTGATACAGCTCTCTGATCTTGAGATGTAATTTATCTGCAATTCCCATGAATTCCTCATCAGGTTTCGTATTTGCAAGAACTGCAGGCTGCAACTGTCATCTGAACTTCTACTTGTCATCAAATCTGTAACCTTTTTGCATCTGACTCCAAAATAACATTCTTAAATCCCATAGCACAAGCCAAATTAAGACCCTTAATAATGGCACGTTCCTCCGCCTCAAAAACACTACAAGTCCCCAACGCATATAGCTATTAGCTTATGTGTGATGTGCATAACTTCCCATGAACCCCCTACATCTCTCGTCTCTCTTCCAACGGTGTCTTTGCCATGTGACATGAACTAAGTTTGACTGTGATTCTGTTTTATTTGGGCAAATCAGTATACTCCTGAAAAATGAGCACTTCAGTAGTCATATTTATAGTTTTTCATGAGAATGAGTCATTAGATACAAGATTATAACGGTTGAAAACCTTAAATGGATGTTATATTAAAAATAAAAAATTTCGTTCATTAACTTTTCATGCTAATGTTAAGTATTAAGGTTAACACGCTAAGTGGCAGCATGCCAAAAAAAAAATCTCATTGAAAACAGTGACCGTTGACACATTCATCAGTGAGCTTAACACATCAACAATTTTCAGAGGAAGACCTGGAAAACTACAAATGAGCTTCATATGTTAAGTAGAGTAGTTAACTCATTGATTGTAATGCAAAGCTCAAGGAAAGTTTAATTTTTCAATAGACTCAAAAACATGTTAAGTACAATAATTAGCACGTTCGAGAGGCTGGCACAAAACAAATGTTTTAATGCTAAAAACAAGCTCTCTAAGACTCTAATATATTCAGATTCCAAGACTTCAAATAAACAAAGTATCTAAGGAAATAGGTCTTCTTTTGTATCCCTTCAATATTGAATAAATACTCTTTATCCATCCTCCTTCCAAGAATCTTGGATATGTTTAAAAGGTCCATCTTTACAGCAATTCCAATGGAAAAAGTTGCAATCTGGAAATAGGTTCTTGCTAAGATGTGTATGTAGTGTTGAACGAAAAAGGAATCTAGTTCAAAATCAAATGAAATTGCCAATAAAAGCATGTACACATAGTCCCAGAAGTCCCTGGAGCATAGTTTGAATCTTAAGTTGTGAGACTCACTCTAATCTTATTGCCAAAACCTAAGTCTCCTAAATGCGGGACAAAAACCTATTTGAAACATGATGAACCCAAACCCAGATGAATGAAGATGGCTAAATAATCCACACAATCCATGTAAATAGAATATAAAAGAAGCCCAGAGCAAATCTTGTCATGCTCAGCACATTAGCACATTTGACTCTTTCAAGTTAGTTGATTGAGCTCTCTGCTTATAATTGTCCAGATCCCAGAATTTTAATTTGACATCAAAAGGGATATATACGGTTTCATCAAAAACCACCAAACCAAGAAAAATAAAGAAACATAGAAGCTGTATACAGTCTGTACTCCAGTAACAACTTAAATTTTTCACGTAAATTTCAGCAGAAAGCATAAAAGAGAACTTTTGAAAGCTAGAAACATGATGAGCCTAATGCAAGTCGAGACTAATGTTATTTTCTTGAAAATATTTGCCAATATACTGTAACATTCACTTAACAGAACATTTGGAAACCAAGAATATGGGTAACATCAGATGCTGTTATTCTTTCACTGATCTCTCAGAATTTGACATAGCATGCTCATTTACTCAAGAACAAGACAGTACATAATGAAAATCCAGTAACTGATTTACGAGAGGAAAATAAATTGAGCAGTCTTCCCCTGAAAACTTAATCGACTTCCTCAATCTTTGGACCTGCACCCGCACCATCAGAGGATGATTTGCTGTAGCCACCACCGTTAGGCATGCTTGCACCGCCATCCATGGGCACATCACCACCGCCACCTTGATACATCTTAGCGATTATGGGGTTGCACAAACCTTCCAATTCCTTCAATTTGTCCTCAAATTCATCCACCTCTGCTAATTGGTTCCCGTCAAGCCACTCAATTGTTTCATCTATGGCCTTCTCTATCTTCTGCTTATCTGATGGGTCCAATTTTCCAGCAAATTTCTCATCCTTGATAGTGTTCCTCATGTTGTAGGCATAGTTCTCCAGGGAGTTCTTGGCCTCCACCTTCTTCTTCACTTCCTCATCCTGAGCCTTGTACTGCTCTGCCTCCTGAACCATTCTCTCAATCTCTTCTTTGCTCAATCTTCCTTTGTCATTAGTGATTGTGATCTTGTTCTTCACCCCAGCTGTTTTATCCTCTGCTGACACATTCAATATGCCGTTTGCATCAATGTCAAAGCACACGTTGATTTGAGGAACTCCTCTCGGTGCGGGTGGGATCCCTGTGAGCTCAAATTTCCCAAGCAAGTTGTTGTCCTTAGTTCTTGCCCTCTCTCCTTCATACACCTGAATTAGCACTCCAGGCTGATTATCAGAGTATGTGGAGAAAATTTGCTCCTTCTTTGCGGGAATTGTTGTGTTTCTCGGAATCAACACTGTCATCACACCACCTGCAGTTTCAATCCCGAGGCTGAGAGGAGTAACATCAAGCAGAAGCAAGTCTTGAACCTTCTGGTTCCCTTCACCACTCAGAATTGCAGCTTGCACGGCGGCTCCATAGGCCACAGCTTCATCTGGGTTTATGCTCTTGCACAGCTCTTTGCCATTGAAGAAATCCTGCAGAAGCTGCTGCACTTTGGGAATCCTTGTAGACCCACCAACAAGAACAACTTCATGAACTCTACTCTTGTCAATTTTAGAGTCCCTAAGACATTTCTCCACAGGTTCCATACATTTTCTGAACAAGTCCATGTTCAATTCCTCAAACCTCGCTCTCGTAATTGTAGTGTAGAAATCAATACCTTCATAGAGGGAATCAATCTCAATAGTAGTCTGAGCTGTTGAAGATAGTGTCCTCTTTGCCCTCTCACATGCAGTCCTCAATCTTCTAAGAGCTCTGGCATTGTTACTGATATCCTTCTTGTGCTTCCTCTTGAACTCTTGCACAAAGTGATTCACCAGCCTGTTGTCAAAATCTTCACCTCCCAAGTGAGTATCACCAGCAGTGGCCTTCACCTCGAAAATCCCCTCTTCAATTGTGAGCAATGAAACGTCAAAGGTTCCGCCTCCAAGGTCAAAGATAAGAACGTTCTGTTCACCAGATCTGGAAGCCTTCTTGTCCAACCCATATGCGATGGCAGCAGCAGTTGGCTCATTGATGATTCTCATCACATTGAGCCCTGCAATAGCTCCGGCATCCTTCGTAGCCTGTCTCTGAGAATCATTGAAATACGCAGGAACCGTAACCACAGCGTTCTTCACCGTCTGTCCCAAATAAGCCTCAGCTACTTCCTTCATTTTAGTTAAGACCATGGAAGAAATCTCCTCGGCGGCAAACTGTTTCTCTTCACCTTTGTATTGAACAACAATCATCGGTTTGTCGCCGGGACCAGACACGACCTTAAACGGCCAATGCTTCATATCGCTCTGAACAGAAGGATCAGAGAATCGTCGACCGATGAGCCGCTTGGCGTCGAAGACGGTGTTCTGTGGGTTCATAGCA
This sequence comes from Vachellia pachyceras, assembly GCA_025593235.1. Classification (NCBI taxonomy): domain Eukaryota; kingdom Viridiplantae; phylum Streptophyta; class Magnoliopsida; order Fabales; family Fabaceae; genus Vachellia; species Vachellia pachyceras. The sequence continues at coordinate 6,198 of JANTPZ010002664.1, forward strand.
ACTTGATTCTTGGCCGCATCTCCGATAAGACGCTCGGTATCGGTGAAAGCAACATATGAAGGAGTAGTTCGGTTACCTTGGTCATTAGCTATAATCTCAACGCGATCGTTCTGCCATACACCGACACAGCTGTATGTAGTGCCAAGGTCGATGCCAATAGCCTTTCCCTCAGTCTTGGAAGCCATTGACTCAAGAATGGTAAGCCAATGAAGAAACAGCAATAGAAGTTGGATTTTGAGATGAACGAAGAAGAAACAGATAGAAACGAAATATAATGAACAGAGTGTTCGTGAAAGCAAATGCAAACTGAGGATTCTCAAGATCGACTTTGATGGATGAGGAGGAAAGGGAGGGAGAAATATATAGGAAGAAGAGAAAAGTGAGGAAAATTCGAGAGGTCAGTAGAAGAAAAGGGCTTCGACGGAAGATCTTCAAAACTTGGAACGAGGAGCCACTAGAGTGTTCTGGAGGGAGACGTCGGTTACCTGACTCAGAATCATCCCTCGTTGTTTCCGTCAAGCAGTTGTAGAGTAGCGTGGGAATTAATATTATAAGTGTGAATAAATTATTTTTAATTATTAATCACTAGTTTTTTTATTTACTCCCGATTTAATTGAACCCTTTTACAAATAGTGGTTACAGTGAATTTAGAATCAATTTTAAAATGACAGACACAAGATTTCTTTAACATTCCTTTAAAAAAGTTAAAAGCCATCTCCACAGAGTTTTTTCATAAACGATATAATCTCTTTTACATATTTACATCGATTTATGTAAAAAAAATTTCACTGCATTCACAAACGGGCCCAAATAATGTTTTTGAAAATATAAAGTATTAATATTTTACACAATTTCATAAACTGAAATCACCTGTACTCACTTTCAAATCTTTTTTGTCAATAAAATTTTTAAATAGTTTGTTTTTACCAATTTTTTTGTGAAATCTTGGTATAATTATGATTTTTTAGTTTTTTAAATAATAATTAAAAAGTTAATTTTATTCAAAATCTATCATTCCCACGGTTAATCTAAAAACATACTTAAATGCCTTATTATAAAGATATATATATATATGTGTATGTGCTTTTAAATTGTACAAAATAAAAATTATCAAAATATGCTGTAATTTTAAATAAAATATTTAATTTAATAAATAAACATATCTCCTTTTTTTTAAATTTCGAACTATTGATTCATAACTACCAGAATATTTTTTTTTTCACCTTTGCGAAGAATTGCTAATACATTTTGAAAACTTGATTTCCTTTCGATATATTCATCTCATTTTCCACATGTCAAAGATGCCTTAACGATAGAAATTACACAGCATTCTGCATTTGACAATGCTGATTTCTTAGAGACATTGGTTTCCCTATGAAAATCAATTTTTGCCTCTATCCATCATCCAAGCCATTTGATTCAACTGGCACTTAATATCTCCTTAAATCCTTTTTACTAAAGTAAGGTATTATCTGGAGGCAATCATATTTGAGATATTGCTTGACATTAAGTATTGATACATCTCCTAGCGGAAAATCGAATATTGATTCACCACAATGTAAGGTTTATAAGGTTCAAAGAGAGCTAAAAGGATACTTACAAATCGCCCACCGGCAAGATTAATAATCGACAATGTAATTTGAACTCACAATCTTTTAGGTTATAAGTCAATTCCTTATCAATTAAAACAATCTTTTTTTTTATGTATCTCCTTAAATCTTACTCAATGTATACCCAAAAAACTGACTTGGATCAAACCAGTCCAAGACCCAATCTATAGGCCTACACGAAAATATGATCCGGCTGAAGGCCCAACGGTCAAATCCATCGTCCGCATCTATCGTACATTACGCTAAATAATTAGATTTATGAATCCAACGACCCCTATCCCTAAATTTCTGGAGCCTACTAGACAGGCCGAATGTACAACAAAAGGAGAAGACCACTTATTTATCCATGTTGTATCTCATGTTAAAGTGACTTTTGACACACTCTTTTACTCTCAGTTCTCTCTCTCTCTCTCTCAAACTCTGTAACTCCTAGTTAATCTTCACACATTATTTATTCACATGTAGCTATGCACTAAGGTTAAGAATAGTTATATAAAATGGGAGAATTGCATTTAAATCCTGTGATAACGAATTAATTATTCTAAGGTTCTAAGAGGTTGTTAATAACAAATCGATGAGCACCATTGATAAATGAAGCAACCACCATTAACAACCTTTTGCAACCTTAGAGTAATTAAGTCATAGCGCGAGACTTTAAAGTAATTCTCTCTTATAAAATTGCTTTTAAAAACAAGTTAAAAAATAAAAAAAATCTGTTTAAATAATTATTCATATATGGAGTTTCAAATAAGCTGTCTTCGACCTACACAAGCCTGTCACCCCTCTACCACCACCAGTTGAGAATGATTCCGTTTGACAACACTTCTGAGAGTCTAAAAGTCTTTCCAACATTGTTTTTTACAAAATGAGATAATCTCTTTCATATTTTTACCTCAACTTATATAAAAACGCTTCTCCACCGCGTTTCTAAACAGGTCTAATAAATTGTTGTGTAGCAAAAGGACGACTTATTTTGCAAGAGCCTGTTCGCATATGATCTGTCGATCTTTAGTGTTATAATTGCATTGTAGACACAATGCCCCACTAATTGTACTTGACGACAATTTGTCCATAACAATAAACACATTTGAATTGTTACCCAAAATTTTGAAGTTTAGTACTCCCTCAATCTCATGTTGAAGTTACATTCTTTGGGGCAGGGTTGGAGCTGTATATAAGTTAACATATTTTGTATATGTCTAAAGATTGAATATACTTTTTAATTAGGAATGGATGTAAAATTTAGCGGAAAGAGCTAGCCTATTCAAATGTGGTGAATCAAGATTCAAATTTTCGCATCCCCACATTCAATGCTCACCTTCAATAGAGTTCATGTGTTTAGCAAAGAAAATTTATACACCTTTTTATTTTTAATTAATTATAGGTTTCTCTCGTTTTTCCACTCATTCTCACACATATTTTCTCACTCATTTTCTCTCTTGCCCATAATCTCCATTAATATGGATATATTTGAAAAAAAATGTATCTTTTACACATTTATTATTTTTAACTCATATTAATCACTTTTTTACTTCGCATAATTTAGCTTTTATAGAAGCACAATTATCCTCTCTTGGAGTCAGTTATGTTATCAAAGACTAAATATAAATATATCTCTTATTTAAAATTTTGTTTGCTATATTATAAGAAAAATGTTCATTCCATTAAATCAAACCTCGGTTGATACATGCATAATTTTTGTTTTATTGCTTAAAGCATACGTATTATCTTAATTAACACAGTCATCTTCGATACACTAAACGTGATATTCTCTTCAAGCTGGGTTTGAAACTTACTCCACCATATTGTAAGAGAGTAATTGCTTCACTATCTCAACCTCTTTATCATTTTCAATGGACTAGCCCCAACTTATCCATGCTCATCATGGGAATTAGAAAAGTCCCGAGATGTTACACCCATTTAGAAACAGTTAAGAGAATAACTTTTGATCACAATGTATTTTGAAAAATAACTTTTTTCAAAATAAATTTTAGAAAATGAAAATTTATTTGGGTAAATATTGTAAAACTGACTTTAAATGAATCGCATTGAATAATATATGTATACTTTTATTTTATATTTTGATAAAATTAAGAAAAAATAAAATGAGAAAAAGTAGTTAAGAATGTTCTAAGCCGCGACTTGAAATTTTTACCTTTAGGTAGTAACTTAAAGTATCCTAAATTGCGACTTTACAATTTCAAATCACAACTTATAATGTGAAGATTGTAATATGTAATGCATTCTAGATAGAAAGAGTATTTTTCTCATTATTCCCGGAATGTATCTTTCCAAATGCATTCCTCTCCCCCTTGAATGCATTTTCCTGACCTAAGCATTTTTCCTGACCTATAAAAGGAGTTCCCAAACACAAACGTTGTCCCATACGCAGTATGTCGTGGGCCCCATATAGTGGGCTGTGATCTCCTACACCATCTGCTCGCAGCTTTGCTGCCTCCCAACAATTTTGCTGCCTCCCAACAAGTGAAGTCTTGAGATGACTACGGTAGTGCCTAAACCATCTGATCACTCCACCCCACAGTTTAAACTCGTCGCACGTACATCACCGACCAACGTTTCAATTTCAATTGTCACCGATCCCTCTTCTTGGCCTTTGCTCGTATCGTGCTCCCGGAAATAAATTAATTAAAAAAATGTCATGGCTCGCTCGTTCTCTGGCTAACTCTCTCCGACTTGACGACGGCGAAGACGAATACGATGGTGAAGAAAACGACGTCGAACCTGGTTGCTCTCGCTACTCGCCAACTCCTTCGCCTCAACGTCGTCATCATCATCAACAACAACCGCACCAAACGCAAGATGATCAATTTGAATCAGATAACGATGCGCAAATTCGAGGGGTCAAAGAGGACCTTGACGAATTCAAGCATGCCGTAACTCGCCAATTATGGGGAATGGCTTCCTTCCTAGCCCCGCCACCAACAAACTCCCACCCTTCTTCTAAGCAAACGGATTCTGATCCTGCGGCATTAGCGGGTAATCAATCGGAGCCATCTTATCAGTGTGCTTCTGGAAATGGTGAAGGAGTTGATGCGCACGATGATGTTGCAGTTTCCTGGATTGGGCGTGGAGAAATTGAAGGTCGGTTTCGTAATGAAGTTCCAAGAGTTTCGTTTATGGCTCCGGATTTGAGTTCGCGTGACTCGAAGTATGTTCAGAATGGGGAGTTTGAAATTGATGAGTCCGATCTTAATCAAGCAGTCGGAATTACAGAGGAGGTGTTGACCTTTGCGAGAAATATAGCGATGCATCCTGAGACGTGGTTGGATTTCCCTATTGACGAGGAAGAAGACGCGGATGGTGAGCCTACTTCACCATCAGAATCTCACTTTGTGTTTTTTTTTTCGTGAGAACGATTTTTTCCCATTGAAATTTTTGGTGATGTTGGATCAGTTAATAATTAATATTTGAACATGGACATTAGCTTCCACTGAAATTCTTGGTGCGTTGTGAGTTGTTAACTATTCCTTTATGGACATGGACTTTAGCTCATTCTTATTGCTGTCTCTGTAAATGCCTCGCAAACTTATTTTGTACCCGATATCTGATTATCCATTATGGCAATAATCCGACCCTCACGAGGTTCTGAGTTCTGAGTGGATGTGTATGTGACCTGATTTGATTGCACATATTATTACGTTGTGACGATCTTGAATCTCAAAGAATACATTTGACAGTAATTAACGTATTGGAGATACTGTCATACTGTAAATAAATGTTGAAAAATTTGTAGAGTTATTATGCTACAAAATGTTCACATCTTTCACTCTTTTGTCATCCGTTATACATATCAATTCCTCGAATGATCTGTTTGGCTGTCTGCCACAACTCATGTTACCAATTGACTTGCAGTTGTAGATTTTGACATGTCTGATGCTCAGCAGGAACATGCTTTTATCATAGAAAAACTTGCTCCACGGTTTGCTGCACTCAGAATTGAATTGTGTCCTTGCCATATGAGTGAAGGTTACTTTTGGAAAGTCTATTTTGTACTTTTGCATTCTAGACTTAATAAACAAGATGCAGAGGTCTTGTCTACTCCTCAGGTAACTTACTATGGGTATTTATTTCTCCATTTGTGTTGCCCTTTTTGATGCTATATCTGACAACCTATCTGAAAGATTCCACTAGTGAAGTCAATTTCAGATGCAGTTGTTAGATGTTTGTTGCCATTTAGTTACTTAGGCCTTTCAGGCCAGATTGAATGTTATGGTGTATTTCTTTGACGGAATATGCTCATTATCTGTCTGTAGGATTTTAATGTTAAATTTTGTTACTTTAATATGGTGGTATACGAGATAGGATCAGTAATTGCTAAGCATGAAAACAGTGTTATAATTTATAGAGGCTAATAATTGATTTAGAATTTTAGATAACGAAACAGAGGAGTTACTAGAGTTAGTAATTTAGACTACTATTTCAACAGTTCCTTTAGTTTATAGTACTTAGTGCTCAACTTTTGTCAGACTTCAAATTGGTCGTTTGAATGCATTTCAAAGTTCTTCTTCATGGTTTAGCATCACATCTTTCTTGAATTTCGAGATTCTGCAATTTGAGAAATTTGTTGCATTTATCCTTCTATCCTAGTAGGATTATTCATTGCGAGATATGCTTCATGAGGTGAAACCCTTTTTCTCATTGTTTGGTGTCTTGTTTGTCCATTGTTGTCTAAAGAAAAATAAAAATCACACAGCCATATCAGGCTGAAGATTAATGTAGGTTTCTTCATTTATCCAATGCCTCATCCAATCCTTCTTTATTTTTGTTCCACTTATATGATGAGTTTCCTTTGATGTGAACATCTACGATGTGCTTACTCCTGTTCTGTAGACCGTTACCTCTGGTGGTATTTTTCCCACTTTGATCGCAATTGATCTTTAATAAGGAAGTGTCTAATTTAATCATTTTTTCCTTGCATGTTCTCTGGCTGTCATAGCTGTTTCAGTCAAAAAGTACCTTCATGATTATTTTAAGGTTGGACTTCTATGCTTTGGGTGAGTTTGGATTTTGGTTAACATACTCGCTAGCATCAGATGATAATTGTGTTTCAGGATTAGGTGTTAATGATTAAATTAATAAGTATGACAATATAGAAGAATAGGTTTATACGATAGGAAATTATTTGTAAGACAAATATATTAATTGAAGTCTGGAAAGATTTGGCTTCATTATAGTTTAGCAACGAAGATTTGCTTTTCTCTAGGAGTTTTACGCAGTGTCCTAGGTCCAACGGTTAGTTCCATTCAGTGACCATCATGTAATAAATGCCTCAAAAGTTCACTTCTCAAAATTTTGACACGATATTGAGAGATTTTACATGCACCTGAACTTAGTGGGGAGATTGATGCAACATTTTGGTCTTACGTCTGCAGGTTATGGCAGCCAGGGCAATGTGGATGCAGGAGTTGCAGAAGCAAACCAAGCCTGAATCTGAATGGTATGGTAGAAGCGCCTCCTATGTAAGAGACATTGCTCCAGATGAGGATCGGACCAGCATATCAGATTATGACATGTCTCATGGGACATGCAGATATGAACCAACCACTTGGCCCGCAGTAGCAGAATATGAGTCTGAGAAGCCCACCATTCAAAGTTCTGAAGTAGTTTTCATTGATAAGCCTGTTATTGAGGAAAAACTTGTTAAAATTGATGACAAGGGTTGGAAAAGCGGTAGATCATCAAAAACTTCTCTTCCGATCTATGAAGAGGATGAGGATGAATGGCCAGAGGAAGAAGATTCTGGATTGGAGGGAACCACAACCATCCCAATTGTGAATGAAGAGGACATATCTTTCAGTGATCTGGAAGATGATGATTACGGCATAAAACCAGTTAAAACCAAAACAGATCCAAAGACAGTATGAAATCTCAATGCAAAACATATGTCCGTCGTGGAAGCGAGAACCCTGCAGTGCCTTGAGCGTTCATCCATGCGCAATGCGGAGTTTGAAAAGTGCCTGTTACATGTGACGAAGTTTGGTTGTGTCAAATTGGTTTCTCTTTTTTCATCCTTGCCTTTTTTTCTGGCCGCCAAGTGAGGCATGAGGGAATGCCTTCCTCGGGGGTTATATTGGGCGGAACTCAAATGAAATGGAAGGTTGATTTTTTTTAAAACCTTGTTTGATTGCACAGGTCCATGTAATTAACCCTATGCAGTGGGATAAAGCTTGTTGTTATTGTTATTGATTGTTTGATCCCAGAAATGGTATACTAGTTATTCAAATGGAATTTACACGAGATGAAATGTATGCTTCAAGATTTTCAGCTTCAACAGTTGAACGTGGAAGTGTAAATGCCAGCAGAAAAGCATTAGCAAGAATAAATTTAAGTTTTTCAAGCTTGTGTGAAATATTGAATTCGGATAATTTTCTGGTGTTTGACTGCAATTGAAGGGCTTATGGTGTTTTTACTTTCGTTGTTGTGTCTAACGCTTGGCTGTCTTGCTCTTTGAATTTGAAAGAGCTTTTTTTTAGTCATCCTCTTATAATCAATGAGGGTGCGTCAAATGATCATGCTTAATATCTGTTTGGCTATTTGTTTTTTTTTTAAATGACATTAGAAAAACTTAATTTACAAAATGAAGTTAAAAAAAATCTTCTACTTGTATTGAAACATATTGAGATGTTTAAAAAAAAAACTTGTATTGAAACAAATTGAGGTTTAGGCATCCTGAAAGATGTTAGACTTATAAAACTAGATTTAGACCTCCAAATTAATATCCAGACACATTCTCCAAAGTGGGTGACGAGGATACAAAGTCAAGGAGATCAATATACTAAAAAGAAGCACAATTAATGTGGAAGCCACGGTAAGAGTAATCTGAATCTTGTATTTATGCTGTGGATCAATCTGGCGTATGCTTCCTGTTTCAACACTTGCCTATTAACATATTTTACAGTTACAATGGCAGAAAAAAAGCAGCATCACAAAACTACATAAAATTTTGAATATATTTTAATTCAGTGATGGAATAGAAGATCTAGTTAACTAGGGGAAAACAAGAGGAAGAGTGTGATAGTGCATAAATTATTAAGGAACAACCATGCACAAGTCCCCTTTGTTAGAAAGTTCTCAAATCTAGATTTAAAGCTCATGCAACAAAAAGTGGAACCCCTTAAGCATAAGCAATAACAAGAACTCAAACTCCATCTGAATTCAAAGGAAATGAGGCAGAATGGTAGAGAAGTTTATAAGATTCCATATCTAATATAAACTGCTTAAAGTCCAGAAAATGCAGTGGGAATTTACTGCAATTTCAATGGATGGCAGACATGAAAGGTGCCTTTGTCACTTCATTTTTGCCTCCGTGATGACAAGGATCCATTTAGAATTGAAAGTTTCAGATTATAACACACTTCCAAATTTAAAAATTTTCTAAATTTTCTGGAACCAACACCAACAAACTTAAGGATTAAATTACATACATTGTATGTAATAAAACAGCTTCAGAGTAAATTTTAATCCACATAAATCAAAGCCGTGACTATGAAGCTTCAAAACAGCTTCAGAGTAATGTCTTAAGATAGTTTAGCAAGCCTATATTGTAAGAAATATGAAAGCAGCAGAGATAGATACACAATAAACCAAAGAAGAGTAATACTGTTGACTGTCAATTAAAGAAAGGGGTTAAAAAATCAATCAGAATGCTCACAAACTTTTCCTAGCACCTGATAATTTTCATAAATCAATCTGTTTAGATACACTAATATTTAGCAGGCGAGAAAGAATGCATGACAGTGTGTGGAGCATAACCTATTATATAATACAGTCCTAGCTACAGAATCAAGATTAAAAAAAAAATAAGTTGAAGCCTCAAGCTGAGCAACGTACTTAACTCTGAACCAGAATAGACAACAGAAAAATAAGCCGAAGAAACAAGAGTGAAGAACATTAGAATCTATCATAGCTGAGGGAAAGAACTCAGACACTCAATTTGATGGAGGACCGAATGTGCAGAATGCGGATCAACGCCGGAGAGAACGAACTGAAAGACGAGGATGAGAACGACCGAGACTACGGAATAGATGACGGCGACGATTGTCTACGACGGAGCAGGAGGCGGCGGTGGCGGCGGCGGCGGCGGCGGCGGCGGCTGGAGGAGGAGAGGCGACCGAGAAGACCACGCGTGAAGAGGCGGTACGTTTCCTTTTGTTTTGGGGCATCTCAAGGTGATCCGTTCCTTTTGTTTTGGGGCATCTCAAGGTGACCCGAGTGCCGTCTAATGCCATTAACATCTTTATTTTGGTTTCCTTTTGTTACATGCCATTCTGAAATGACCTGGACTGGGATGAGTACAAAATGAACATCCCGATGGCTAACAGAGTTAGAGGGAGGATGCTATATGGTCAAGCTGGATAATGAAACTGATTACCAAAACGCATTGATAAGGGGACCTTGGGTGGTCCTTGGCCATTATTTAACGGTTCACCCTTGGGAACCAAACCTTTCTCCGATGAACCTGGAGATCAATCAGGTGTATGGATGGGTTAGACTCCCCGGGCTTCCTTATCATTACTATCATAAGAGTATATTAAGAGCCATCGGGGAAGTTATTGGTCAAGTCCTGAGAATTGATTATAATACGGAAGGATTTGCTAAAGCGAGATTTGCTAGGTTGGCTGTGAAGCTTGACTTGACGAAGCCATTGGTATCCAGAATCAAGCTTGATGGTGTTACGCAATCTGTGGAGTATGAGGG
>JANTPZ010002665.1:0-19995 GCA_025593235.1 Vachellia pachyceras
GCACAAAATGAAGCAAAAGCAAAAAGTTAGGGCAAAAATCAAAACACGTTACCGGCAACGACTCAAGGCAGAGAAGAAAGAAACCCAATGCAAAATGGTTGCAGCATGAAGACCTAAGAGCCTGTGAAAGTCGAGTCTGGCAGAAAAAGAAATTTTAGGGCAAAAATCAAAGGGGATGAAGTATCAATTGAGTGAAGGAGAAGAAGATTAAGGCGAAGAGAACAGTAGCCGGAGGAGGGGGTGGAGGAGATGCAACGGCCGGTGGTGCAATCGGGCGGGAAAGAAGACGGCACGACAGAGGGAAGTGGGGATCGATGATTTTGATTTTCTGAAGCTTTGCTATTTGCCTTTTGCCGTTTTGCGAGCTGTAGGACTGGGGACTGGTGATTGAGGACGAGCGAGTGTGGTGACTGTCGGCACTCGGCAGCTCGATGATTTTATTATTTTAATTTCAAAAAATAATAATAAAAGGGACGAAACGACGTCGTTTCGTCCCGTATAAAATAAGAAAAAATACAATCCGAGGAACTCGCCTAACCCGGTGGGTTCCCCGGGTTACACCGGGTCAATCCGGGTTGGTCCGGGTTGACCCAACCCGGGGTCACATGCCAGACCAGACCGGCTCACGGGCTGGTTTCCGGTTCGAACCGACCGGTCCGGTCCGGTTTTTATTACCATGCAAAATACATCGTGTCGATGCGATGGTGATGACTTGGAGGCGATGAAACTTGTCGGGGTCTTCTAGGAGTGCTCGGACGAAGCAAAAAGCGAAGACGATTGCCGCCAGTTATTCAGAATTTGACCACAAGCCTTTGTAAAACACAATGCTCTAGGCTCTAGCCAACCGGGAAAGCCCTTTACTCTTAGGAAGTTGCTCTGAAAATTTTGACACGACGGTGAAGGTGGTGAAAATTTCCGATATACTTCACATCATAGTTCAAACAAATTACGCTGTTGTCGCAGTCAACGCCAGCGGCTTTCGGGTTGTGATTCCGGGTGTGGTGGGTACGGACGAGGAATTTAATTCGTGCTGCCTGCTCTCTGATTTGTGTATTTCTGTTTGTCTTCTTTTCCGCCTCGTATCATTTTTTACCTTACCTGGGAAGATCTGATCATTCCCGGCGTTTTCTCTTAGGGGAATATCAATCACCCACCTTGAGATGGTGAGGGAGACCGAATACTATGACGTGCTGAGCGTCAGTCCCACGGCAACTGAGGCCGAGATTAAGAAAGCTTATTACATGAAGGTGAGAGTCTGTGTCGTCGATCATTCACCTTGCTATGAATAAGCTGATTCTCTTGTTTTTTCTGCAATATTTTGGATTACTTAGTGTTACATGATTTGCAACATATGTAAGACTTCTGTAGATCCGTATAACCCCAATTATCCGCCTTATTATTTAGAAAATAGCAGATTTGTGGACAGGATATGGGGTAATGGTCTATCAGTTTGATCTCTGTCACATTGAACTATGTCTAAGTAGTATATGATATTTTTATCTCTCATGTTATTGATTTCTCTTTGTCCTGGGCTTGCAGGCACGACAAGTACATCCAGATAAAAACCAAGATGACCCTCTCGCAGCACAAAAATTTCAGGCAAGACTGCTATGTTTTATTTCATACCTATAGCTTTCAAGGATCTGTGCGGTAAATCCTTTCCATGGTTGGGAATATGCGTGTCATGAGTTGGAGTAATAAGAAATATGTTTGGTGAGTTGGTTAATTGGATTGTGAAAAAGAATTCATATGGAGGGTTCAAAAATATTGTAATTAAAATTTCTAAAGCTCTTTGGGAAAATGCGGGATTAAAGCATTTCTGTTTTTACCACCATTATCCTGCCTCTCTCTATTCTTTTTATATTGCATAATGATATTGGGTGCGCCTTTAGTTGTACTTGTACAAGATGTCAACTTCTATCATTTGCCAAATAGTCCAGTTTAATAATTGAGCTTAGACCGTTGGACATAATATGACATTAAGAGTTGGGAGTTCCGTCTGATTTGAATTTCCTTGTAACTTGATGATAATAAAGAGATCGTGGGGAAAAACACTATCTTTTGAGAAAGGTTAGGGAGTATTTATTGTTCCACCAAAAAATTTTCCTGCCAAGTTCAACCATCTGGATTTAGTCAAACACTGTAATTCTTGATAAACATGTTCTTTTTCATTGTAGTATTCATCTACACTTGATATTTTAGCTTGATGATCAAGTCAACCAAATGTGCAAATGTCTTATAGTTCCATGTTAGAAATGTACCTGCTGGTGCATCCTTCGCAAAATCATTAGCTTCTTGTTTTAGAAAAGCTTCACTACTTGAGGAAATTTTTAAATTAAGATCTAGAGGCGAGGTTGAAAGATGTTTGCCAGAGAAATTGTGGGATCGTCAACTCTAAATTCCATATTTGTTTGATGGAGAGAGGGGTTTCTCATTTAATTTGAAACATAACTCTCTTTAAGTCCTACAAAAGCTTTCTGGTGGCAAGTAGATTTTTATATTTCCCAACAAACTATGTACCCGTTTGGAAAACAATTGAGAGAATGACTTTTAATTAAAAGGCGTTTTGGAAAATGATTTTTGTCCAAAATGCATTTTACAAAATGAAAACTTGTTTGGATAAACGTTATAAAAGTGATTTTTGGTGAAAATTGACTTAAGAAAATGAATCTCATTAAATAATACATATATTTTTTATTTTATATTGGAATAAAATTAGGGAAAAACAAAATGATAAAAAGTAGTTTGAATGTCCTAGGTAGCGACTTGGAATTTTCACGTCTAGGTCGTGACTTTAAAGGTTCATGTGGTGACTTGTAATGTTAAGGTCACAACCTAAAATGCATTTTGGCCAGAAAGAGCTTTTTCTCCTTCTGACTTTTAGGCTCTGGAATGCATTTTGGGCCCAAAATGACTTTTGTCAAAATGTGTTGCCAAACGGTACTCATGGATCCAAAATGCATTTTAGGTTTTGGAATGCATTTTACCTCCTCTAAAGCCATCCCAAAACACACCCTGTATTCAGAATAACTTGTTCGGGATTTCTTGCTTTTCAAGAATTTTTGTCTTGGATCTAGGAGTTCAAAGCAGTTCATACAACTATAGCCACAAAAAACCCTAGATAGAACGACTAGGATCTGGTTGAGATTTTTGAGAATCAACAATAACAGCAGAATCTATCTGAATCTCCTAAGCTGCTGCTAGCAATATTGCGAATAGAAAATAATTTAAAGAAATAAAACTGAATGCAAAAATTCTTTAATAAACAGCAAAAGGGTTTGGGCCCTGTGGGCGTACTTCAGCACCAACATTAATATTAGACTTTGTGGTCCATTGACGTTGAATTGTTGCTGGTGTGCGTGTTTGGGAATATGTTGGAATAGTGATTTTACACAAGCCGAGGTAAGTATGTGAGAGAAATTTTATCTTGATTTGTATGCAACGTGATTTCAACGCGCTTCCCAAACAAGCACGCCTTAAACAGCATAACCTAAATGCTTTGATGTGAATGAATTTTTTAGTTGCCCTGTTGTTTCCTATTGCTAAATTGTCTAGCTTAGGTAAGTGTAAGTATGGCTTCAACTAAATGTGTTATATTATCCAATGCTGAACTCATGCTACTTTTCTCTCAATTTAATGTTTGGCTGTTTATACTATTCTTTCATCAATTTGTGCAGTCTGGACTGCCCTGTTGTTATTCAACTTCTGTTGCCACTAATGATTTTCCAATGTTACTAACCTGGTTTTAGGTTTTGGGTGAGGCCTACCAAGTTTTGAGTGACCCAAATCAACGCCAAGCTTATGATGTTCATGGAAAATCTGGAATCTCAACGTTAGTTTTAATTTTTATTTTAATTTAATTCTCAACATATGAATGAACTATTGAGTATCAATATTTATAAGGTGTGACTCATTTTTCGTCTTCTGCTGATTCTGATCTGAACCGCTTGTTCCTCTCTTTGCAGTGAGGCCATTATTGATCCAGCAGCAATCTTTGCCATGCTTTTTGGCAGTGAGCTTTTTGAGGAGTACATAGGCCAATTAGCCATGGCATCAATGGATATCTTTACTGAAGGGGAACAGTTTGATGCTAAAAAGTTACGAGAGAAAATGAGGGTGCGTATTTACACTCTTTCTCAATATTTGATATCATGAATGCTTTAGGTGGTAACAAAGATAAAATACAAGCTTGTTTTATAGCTATCGTAATTAATTGTTGTTTTAAGGTCAATCTATTCACCCTTCTAGATAATATTTTTCCCTATTCACTAATAAATCGACTAATTAAACTCTTGTTTTTATAATCAATTCAATCCCCCGATTGGATTGGAGGCAAATGTCTACGAAAAGATCCGGTTTTTTTTCATGCTGCAATGAGGAATCCATACGAGTAATAAAAAATTGCTTGTTTTGCTGTACTATTGTGTTATAGGAGGATATTTTATCTCCCTTTAGCTTGACTGATTGTAAATAAATAGAAATAGTGGCTTATACAATTTTTAGTCAAGTGTTTTCCAATGGACTTTCAACCTGGTCAGCTACCTCACCATTGCTCCCCACCAGTCTTGCACATTTGAACCTCATGCTGTACACCTGTACATGCATAGTTGCTTAGTGTTTGTCTATCAGTTGGGCAACATTTGAACCATTTGTTTTAACAAACTTTACTAAACATCCGAACAGCAAACCTCAAGTATTGCCCCATAGACTTCTTGCAGGAATTGTTTTGGTGGCAAATTTTGAAGATTTTATGATTCCATTTGATTTGCTGAAGATGAGAATATTTCGTGCTTTGTTATAGGGATACATAATGGATGTCTACTTGCATGGTTGAGTAGAATCTATTGTGCAGTTAAAGTTATCTAGATTCGTGTGAAATAGCAGCTAAATTCTCTCTATTATCTGCTATGCTTATTGGAACTTCAGCATTATGTAAGCAGGAGCTAGTTTGTTGTTTAATTTGTAATACCTTCGTTTTTTTTTTTTGGTTTCATTGTTCTTCTGGCAGTTGTTTATTCTTTAGTTTGGTGCATTTTTTTATATTCACTGGGTGTTTTGACAGATTCCTTCTTCCTCCAGGTTGTTCAGAAAGAGAGAGAAGAGAAGCTTGCAGATATACTTAAAAATAGACTAAACCAATATGTCCAAGGAAATAAATCGGAATTTACCAATCATGCAAAAAATGAAGTGTCACGACTATCCAATGCAGGTACTATGGCCTAATGGTTCTTCCAAAATTACAGGGAATTCCATGAGTTAACAAATGATGTGGCTTCGAGTGATACATCAAGAATTCAAGGTTGCTGCATATTAGGATGGTGTTTTTTCATTGCAAATGCTAGGATTGTTACAAATGATTGAAATTAAATCATATTTTGTCCCCAAAATCAATCTCTGTTTTGAAACATTGACTGTACATGACATGTGAAAAGCTTAACTTTTCCTAAATATCAAGTATTTGAATAAATTTGTTGGAGAGCATCTTCCAAAATCTTTTGCTTATGTGCTGAGGTCCTTGCTGAATAATTCTTCTGTTTGTCCTACAGCTTATGGGGTTGATATGTTGAGTATCATTGGCTACATATATGCAAGACAGGCAGCAAAAGAGCTAGGGAAGAAAGCAATTTATTTAGGTGTGCCTTTCATTGCTGAGTGGTTTAGAAACAAAGGACACTTCATTAAATCCCAAGTTACGGCAGCCACAGGTCAGCAAATTTTAGTGGCTTTAACACTTGAAAAATTTACCAGCTGTGTTATGATACTTAATAGATTTCTGTCTCTTGATTAACCTTCATATCATGTCATTATTTTTGCAATTCTATAATTTTCTCCCCTTGACTTTGCCGCTTCCAATATATTTTTTTGGTGTCATTATTGTTACTATCCTTCATGCAAATTGCTTTATTCTTGGTTGATTTTTCAATTTGAAGTTGAATTTCACCTCCTGTTTTAAATCCTTGATAGGGACTGGGCTGTCAATGGCAGCTTTTTTTTTTGGCCCCTCTCCTCCCCACATGATTCGTTTACATCTGGATAATTGGTCTTAGATAGCAATATAGACCCAAAATTGTAACTCGTATCTAGCGGACAAAGTGCATATTCATAAAAAGTCAATTGCTGATGTGCAAGGAGCATGCACTAAAAGGTGATCAATTTATTTTCTTCATGGCGGTTTAAGGGCAATTGCTCTTGTAAAGAGTTGTAAAGAGATGCACTGAATAGCTTATTCACATTCATACGTAGATGAGGGAAATTTATATACAATGTGGGAGCATCATACATAAATGCTCTTAATGACTAATAATCTCCTAATAATATAACCGATCCCCTAAGAATAATATCTGATTATATATTAATTACAATATATTTACAATATCTTTACAGCTCTGATCCAGCTGCAGGAGGATATGAAGAAATAGTTAAGTGCAGAAGGGAACTACACTGAAGAAGAGCTTGAAGAATACATGCAATCCCACAAGAAATTAATGATTGACTCATTGTGGAAGCTTAATGTAGCTGACATTGAGGCTACTCTATCCCGTGTCTGCCAAATGGTTGTTTTCACTACCCCTTCATCACAACGTTACCTTGCGTAATACAGGTTGACTTCTGAGTTAAATTTAGATGATCTGTGCCCTACTTTAGGTCCTCCAGGACAATAGTGTCAAAAAAGAAGAGCTCCGGGCACGAGCTAAGGGGTTGAAAACTCTTGGTAAAATATTTCAGGTATTTCTTTTCCTAATTCCTTGTCTCTGATATATAGCTGCTTACTGATGAATTATCTTTTATTGTCAATTTGGGTGTAGGGTTAAGCTGCTTAGTGATTATGAAATAATCTTGAAAATGCTCTTGGAATGTAGGGAGTTAAATCAGCCGAAGGAAATGAGAGTGAAAATTTACCCAATAAACCAGGAGTACATACATTGAATGGTAGTGAACCATGTGATAGCGCTTGGTCTCCTAGTACATCTCAAAGAAGTTCAAATACTGATTTTTCATCACACGTTGGCTCTGTGCCTCAGGTACATTCATTCCCATTTACTTGTCTTGTTATTTCATTATTCATACAAATTAGGGGTAATTTAGGGTACCCTTGCTTTCATCCAAAAATCCTGTATATATGTTCTTTATTTTTTTTTTTTTCAGTATAGTTGATGCAGATGCCAACGATTGGTTTGCAACCAAGATGCCTAGAGCATAGGACAGTTCCATTTTGTTAAATTTCTTGTACAAGTGACTGAATTTCACATCTCTAAATTGTTAATGTTGATAATCTCTATAAAATAGGACTAGCATGTGGCTATGGGTACATATTAAAGCAAGTTCAACTTTTATACCAAATATGAAATCACCATATGATGTAATATCTTTTGTACTAGTATTTTGCATGCTTGAAAAATGCAAGATGCTAACCCAATTTATCAAATAAATCTAAAATGACTTTTTTTAAGTACATCTGAACAACGATGGTGTCAGAAAATCTTAACTTCATATAATATTGATTACCGTTTTGGTTGGTTTGATTGGATAATGCAGAGTCCCTACGTGGAGACCCCTCCATTCGCAGGCTCCTACATGGACTATAACTTTCCTAGGCCAACAGCACCCCCTGGTGCCCAGAGACCTGCGAACAGGGATTGATGGATTGGATTTTGATGCCCCTTGTGCGCGCGCGCTTGTTTATGTCTTGGCCACTATGGCACCCATATGTATGTATATTTGCTTCAATCTTATTCTTCTGATTTGGTTTTATAGATTGCGTCGTGAGTTTTTAGGATGACTGGGAATGGTTGGTCTTATTTTACCCCCTTTAGGCCGAGTGGCCTTGTTATTAGGACCTCCTTTTTACGGAGATGCTATGATATTTGGATTCTCCAATGAATCTCGTATGGTACTGAGATTATGTACAAGAGTTTTAATTAATGAATATTGTTGATCCTTTGCAAAATAGAGACCTCTTTTGTTTATAGCCATGGAATGCATATTTGCAGGACCACATTCTTTTCATCCGTTATCCACTATTAATGATAGATGAATTAATTGTTGATGTTAATTATCTTAAGGTTATAATAATATATATGCGGTGTTGTTTTATCCTTATTTTGTTGTCATAATAAGCTTTACAAAGAACTGAATTCTAAATTACAAGTCACGTAAGTGCCAGAGTAAGACCGGTTTCGAGATTATTGTTGCAATGGAATAACCTTGATGAGGATCCGTAGCAGAGTAGAGAAACAAGGTAAACTTGCTTGTAAGCAATAAGAGACCTTGGCCAAAAAAAAAGGATGAGACCTTGTTCAGCCAAACAATTCACCGACCATGCAATTTTGAGGCCGATGTTTTTAATGATTTTCGATTTTTTAAGGCAAAATTCTAGGATAGCAAAAAAAAACCGATAAAAAATACTCTTTTCGATTCTAACATATGTTTGGAAACGCTTTTCAGCCCCTATAAGTGCGTTGCACAGTGCCAAAAGTCCTTATAAGTTACTGTTCACATTTTTTGTCTGTTTGGGAAAGCTTATGGGAATAAGTTACTTGTGGGAATAAGTTACTTCTGCCAACAAGTTGAAATCATGAGCTTTTACAAATAAGTCACTTCTTCCACCGCTTTCCTAAACACAAATAACTTTTACAATCTGACTTATTTCCAATCTTACTTCTCCACAAGTTCTTATGCAAATAAGTTACTTATCCTACCGTGTTCTCAAACGGACCCAATTGGAGTTAGTGAAGGGGTTTGATTTAGTGTAGCTCAATTCATTTTGTTTCTCAAAATTATAATTTGTTTTCCAACTTACCATATGAGAGTAAATTCCAATGCAAATTATTAAAGATGTATTTTAGGAAATTAATACAAATTTTTTTACAAATAAATAATTTAATTAATTCTTATAATTTCTATAAATTACTTATCTAACTCTAAGATGCCAAGAATGCAGAAAACTTGCTGCTATATTACAAGATAAGATAAAAGAACACGAGCAACAACAGGATAGGAATTCTTTAGCCATCAGCTGTAGTCATGAACAAGTCTGCAGCAACTAGAACATCATATCCAACCAAATGAATAAAATAGCTTCAACAAGGTAGCCAAAACAATCCAAACAACATAATCCGTAACAGTAAAGTAAACACTATACATCCCACTCTTCAAAACATGCCTAACCCTACAACACATGAAAAACCTCATGAGCTTTTTCATCCTGCATTCCAAGATTCAACAAAGATTTTTTTTTTTACTAAAAAATTGTTGGATTTAATAGAAGAGTTTAATCCCACGTAATGTAATAAATTAAAGTTCGAATTCATACCAGAAAATATGCTAGATATATAGAACTTAACAGTGTCTCAAGTGGGATTGTCTTCAATAAAAGAATATATGTGTGAAGGGAATGAGAAATGGAGAGGAATAGTAAATGAAAAGCAAAGTGCTTTGATCAAATGCAATTTTTAAAAAAATGGTTTGAAAATGTCAAATTTCTCTGTCTCACATTAGTCAATTTTGTGGTAATGATTCTTCCCGTTGAAGAGTCCAAGCTAGTATTTTATTTTAAACGTGTAGTTAGCACTTGACATGACTCTTTTTCATCCATCCATCAGCAACTGATAAAATTATAACAAGAATTATAGAATAATGAAAAAGCAGGCATGTTTGAAAACAAGAATATTCCACAGCTGACTTTAATAATAATAATTATTATTATGATTTCAAAATGTAAAATATATGAAGCCATCATCATGTGCTCCTTCTTGCTTTCCATGATTCTTGCGTCATGGAGAAAAGCTAGCAAGACAACAAGAGGTGTCTGCTGTGATATGATTGGCTCCACATTCACATATAACTGTTAGGATTCTTATAGATCATTTTCACGACAGCGATGGCTTAACTCCAGCTTGTGTCTTTTATTTTTTTCCCGAAATTTTTAGATTTACAGATTATGGATATTTTTTTGTTTTTTTCTGGTTTATTAATTTTGAAGAAATAACGAATAATTCAGCAAAATAAGTAGCATTGTCATTATAAAATGTGGGATTTATAATAAATTGTTAATCATACATTGATATACTAACCCAATTCAGCGAATCAGTTTTCTCGGCAAGTTCAATTGAGTTCATCTTAAGCCTGAAATGGCATCCTTCTCAGTCAAAATAAAAAAATAGCAATTAATTATATTTGCATTGTAATAACTATACCCGTTTGGGAACGCGACGGATAGGTGTTTTTACCATTTACGAGGTAAATGCATGAAGGAGATTATGTCGTTTTACGAAAAAAATACTGTTGAATGTATGTTTGACTTTTTCAAACGTGGTTCCAAACATGGCCAATAAATTGTGAATCCATTCTTTTCCAAACCATGTTATATAGGGTTGAGCGTAATTTGTACGTAAATATTTTATTGAATTGTGAATCCATGCTTTTTTATATTTAAATATTACTCAATTAATCGTTATGTATATGTGTACGTATATTTTAATTAATTTTTTATTAAGTACAATCTTGTTTCATCCGGTAATAAACTATATAAATTAACGGTAAAAGTTATTTTTCCATCGTAACTTTCATATAGGAGAAGAACTTTAACTCGATCTAGATGAATATGTTTCTTTTATTTTTTTGTGATCTAGGGCAGATTGGGCCTTTGGCCCCCCGCGATTTCCTTCCGGTATCCGGCGCTTTTTCTTGAATCCCTGGCCTTCTTCTATATTGGACCAGGTAACCCCATGGCAACCGACTAATCCGGAATAGGGAGTCCATGAGCGCACTCATTTAAGGTGCTTTGCACCAAGAGTGGGTATCCCCCACCCTCAAGCGTGTCTCCAGGATTCGAACACACATTCATCTGAAAGGTGACAGTCGTTTTGACCACTAAATCCCAACACTCAGTGGTAAACGTGTTTCTTTATCGTTAATACAAACATGACGTAGGTGTAAATGCTGATAAATGTGCAATCATGACACATGAAAGATGTGTTAATTGTTTAAAATGAATTGAGGAGGGACACATCAAGTTCAATGAGGTGTGAGAAGGTTTTTGAAGATAACAATGTTCTTATTTGTAAACACTTAACTCTCATCTAAAAGTACGTTTAACAGTGTTTTCCGTAAAATGAAACAATCTCCTTCATATATTTAACTCGATTTGTATAAAAGTACTTCTCTACCGCTTTCACAAACGGATGTAATAATATGTTGATTGAACAGTGGATGAGTAATGATGAATAGTGTCGGTGGCTCCATTGCTCAAAATTGAGCCTATTTATGGTATGGAAGCAGCGTCCAATCGCAATTCACCTCTCCCCTAAAAAGCCATCCCTCTAACTTCCCCCACATTCTTTGCTTTTCCTTTTTTTAAAAAAATAAAGGGTGCGTGGATGTCAACAACAATAATACAGGATCCATTTGAAAACACATTAGAAAAGTATTTTTCACAAATTAAAGTAAATAGTAAAAAAAAATATCTCGTTTTACAAAAAAATATTATTGAAAGTGTGTTTGAGGTATACATAAGTGTTGTCAAACACCCCATAAACTTATAGGCACCGCGTTATCTAATCACTGATCTCCTACTTTAATGGACAAGTTTTTATGTAATTATACTATAAAATCTTTAACACTTCCTTACATTCTATTTCACATTTACCTAAAGAAATGTTCAATCTATTATTAAATTATATATTTATTTATAAGTTAGATAAATCAGTTTATAACATATTTACATATATCAATTTGTTTAGTTTTGTTAATATTTCAAAAAAAAAATCAGCTTGAATTTATATTAATAACTGAATCTAATATTAATTAGGTGGGTAAATGCTAACTAATGATGAGAGGCCATAAGCATAATGGGATTTTTAACTTCATCCCTATAAAAAAAAACTTTCATGCAACTAGACTAGGGTCATTGACACTTGCCTGCATCTCAAGTTGACTTCTTTCCTTTTGTTAGATTGTTAAATTGTAGTGTTAGTTATTATTGGCTAAATAAGTTGGATTCATTAAGGTTGTTGATTATGTACATAAAGGTGCACACTTAAAAAATAAAAAAAAGGGCCAATGGCTTTGACTTGGTTTAAACACGTTTATTGAACTTTAATGAGATAAATTTTTGAATTTTAATTTGGTATAAATTTTCTTTTATGACAATAGAAAATATTATAAATAATTATACATTATTGTATCAGACTCAATAATTTATGCAATGAAGTAATGAGGTAAATTAAAGAAGCTTATTTCCTCCGCAATATTTAAGACGTGTTTCGCCATGGAGTCCGTTACTCTGTAAATCTCTCAGTTACACCACTCTATCCCTGCATTCCATTCTTCTCTTAATCTCTTCAAGAAGCTTTTAATCCCTCTAATTTTAAATAATTAAATTGATGATTCTTATATATTTTAGAACACAAAATTACATTGTGTCTATTAGATTAATGATATAAGTTACTTTCACAACGTGATTTATGATATACAAAGTAAGTACGTGAGATGAGTTTTATCAGAAATTATCTGAATGTAACTTTTCAATGCCAATGCGAACGGGTCCATTGTCTTTGAACTTGATGTAAAAGCTAGTTAGGGTAGGTTTAATTTAAAATAGAACATCATAAGTAGTTTTATACATTTTGTTTATCATTTTTTCATATTAAATTACTTAACTTGTAAATTGATATTAGTGGGTTCAAATCTCAAATATCAGTGGGTGCAAAATAAAAATCTAATAACTATTTACATATAGTTTAAAAATTTCAGTTGGGGCATTTGCCCACACCGACACAACGTGCTTCCGCCACTGTGTATACACACGCGCATTGAACCTGTAAACTAAACCTAATCTCTATATAACTGTTCCAACAAATTTGTTAAATTTGTTTTAATACTCAGTCAACGATGAACTTATTTGACTCTTTATTGATTTCGAATCGGATTGGAATGAAGACCAAGCCAACCTTTCGACTTAATCACATGTGGTAATTTAGGAACCTACCTCGTATTTGAAAACTAAGAAATAAACGAGTTCTAGACACCAATTAAATGTAAACAGAAAAATATACATAATCTATTAATTTATGTTATAAATTAATCTAACTCACTTTGAAGTTATAAAATACTTAATTTATCATAAATTATAAGAATATATAGTACTCTTTATATATATAGTGACGTACTGATCAAATCATATAATCCACGGAATCCACGTTATTTTTGCATGTTGCTGCAGCCTGAATTAATGGAAATAAATATAATTTAATTACATTCTTTATTCAATATTTTTTTTAAAAAAAAGTTAGTGTAGTTTTATATTGAATTTAGGTTGGATTTACCCCCACTTAACATGATTTCTTTTGGACAGACATTGAATATGATTATCATAATTGGTTGCATGCATCATGGATCTACCTTTCAAGACGTATTTAATTCAATTTTTATACTAATTCATAAAATTATTTGTTTGATGAGCCTGTGTGTTTGTTTGGGAATCATTTCCTTCCAATAGGCATGCAAGTCAATACAAAAAGTATTTTGAAATCCGTAAAAACATCTCGAAATCTATAAAAAAACATCTCGAGAAGCATCTCAAAACCCTAAACTCTTTTTTCTCAACGAAATTTCCAAACACATTTGTTTGGGAACTTCGTTCCCCCAACAATGTAAGCAAGTCGATACAAAACCATATCAAAATCTATAAAAACTATCTCGAAATTCATAAAAGTTATCTTGAAATTCGTAAAACCATCTAGAAATCAGTAAACTCATTTCTCCCAACGGAGTTCCCAAACACAAAATTCCGTTGGGAGAAATTAGTTTACTGATTTCGAAGTATTTTGTAAATTTCGAGACGGCTTTATGGATTTTAAAATAGTTTTTATGGATTTCGATATAATTTTTGTCTTGATTTACGTGTCGGTTAGGAAAAATGAGTTCCCAAGCAAGCATTGTATCTTTTTTTTTCTAACCACTTGATAATTTTTCCTCTATTTTTACATTTAACTCTTTTATGCTTTTTCCCTTTGTTTCACTTTCACTTTCTTTTACACCCTCAAACGCAAATGAAACAAAAGAAGCTAAATGTCACATCCAAAAGTTCCTTGTAAATCTCAAGTTCTGAGTAATACGATTCTCGCATTCTCCAAATTCTCTAGTTCTTCCTTGCCTCAAGCATTCTCCTCTTCCCAACTTAGCCAAGCATCCTCCTTTCGTACGAGTTAGGCTTACTTAGCAACATCCAGAGCAAGGTTGTTAAGTGCCGCACGGGTCGAAAGATTAGCCCCGTGACATAAAACAGTTGTTCTGCCCAAAACAACTCTCACATTAATAATAATATAAACTGGCTCAATCATAGGTCACAAGTTACTCAATTTCAATTAAGCCACTCCAATTTTAAAATAGGTAAGAAATATTAATCCAACCCCACTAGGGGGATTAACAAATAACAGATCACCTTTTTAAATATATATAAAATAGCATTGAGTTGAATTGCAACAGCCAAAATAGTTTTAAATTTTATTATATAATTTAAATAAATATTTTTGTATCTTAAATTTTAGAATATATTTATTTTTAACAATGTCATATTTTATTACATATTATATTATTATAATTTATTGTGTATAAACTATTCAATATAATTAAACACGAATTTATAATCAATGGCGATATTTTTTTTTTGTAATTGTCATTGATATTAATTGATGTTAACAAAAATTGACCATATGGGCATCCGAATAATCAATATAAATATAAGGAAAAAAAACTTATGTCAAATTACTAATATGTTAAATATCAAATTCTCCTATTTACGCGGAAATCGATAAAATAAGTTTTTAATTTTAAAAAGAACGAATAGGACAATGTGGTAAGGGATTCAAATTCACCAAAAACAAACTACGGGTGGTAGATCTATTTTGAAATGTACAAGGAAGGCGAGATATAGAGATCAGTGTGCAGAGAGAGAGAGAGAGAGAGAGAGAGACTGGAATGTGACGGTGAGCCAGAAACTGCGAGGAAGTGTGTTGTGTTGTGGGAGGAGATAGAGACGCAGCTGCCTCCACCGGAACTCAGTCCTCCAATCCAACCCTTAATCCTCCCTGCCTCACTTTTCTTCCTTCTCAATCGACATCCATTTTCTTCCTTTTTCCATTCCTTTCTTCTCCCTTTTTGTCACTTTCTCCCACATTTGCCTTTCAAATTGGCAACCTGTGTGCCTCTTAGATTCATATACCTTCCTTTCTCCTTTTCCTGAACCCGCCTCGTCCGGTTCTCCTATCTACCTCAGATCTGTTGTCGGTGTGGCGGTTGTTCCCCGGAGATTGTTCTCTTTTTCGTGTTTGTTCGGTTTAATAATTAATCTGATTTCTCTTTGGTTTTTGGAACCCCCCGCGCGCGATAGAAGATGGAGAACGAGAAGAAAGCGTCTGCGATTTCTGATGTGGGAGCATGGGCCATGAACGTTGTCAGCTCCGTTGGGATCATCATGGCCAACAAACAGCTCATGTCCGGAAGTGGTTATGGTTTCAGTTTCGGTCAGTCCTCATTCTTCTCGACTACGAAATTTTTATGTTGTTTTTGGATCTAAAAATATTAGATCCCTACCTTTTCCTCCGATATCGTTTGATCTCTGCATTCACTGGATCCGCTCTATTCTTAAGTAGCGATCTAAGATTCCGTCGCTGTTCTTTTGTCTTCCCGCTTAATTTACAATGTACTTTCTATTTATGTTGTTGGAACTGTTCTGCAGGCTAGAATTGTGATGTCAACTCACTATATTGCTATATGTTAACATTTCTGCTTGCGGATTATGAACTTATGATTGTACGAGATTTATGATTTATTAACTTCCTCTCCTCTCATTTGCTCTTTCAGCCACTACATTAACTGGGTTTCACTTTGCTGCAACTGCTCTCGTGGGTCTAGTGTCAAATGCCACTGGTTATTCTGCGTCAAAGCATGTACCTTTGTGGGAACTTCTGTGGTTCTCAGTGGTTGCCAATATGTCTATCACAGGAATGAACTTCAGCCTCATGCTAAACTCTGTGGGATTTTATCAGGTATGATTTTCTGATGGGCGTTAGTGTTCTTTCTTTTTTTGGGAATGGAAATGAAGTATTAATTTCAAGCTTCATTATCTTTATAGTTGTATTTTATCTCCATCTGTCCATTTTTCTATTTCCAGTTTGATATTGAAAGTTTCCATCCAACTATGCATTTGATGTTTCACTTTATATAATCTGGATAGTCATCTTTATCAAACTAAACTGGATAAAACTATGGAAGCCTTTCACTATTGGTGGTATGTTTTGATTGATCTGCATGTTATTAACCAAGAAATACATGACTCATCTCACTTTCTGAAGCTAGTTTTCATTTGGATGCTGTACTTGAACAGTACGGTTTGAGTTATAGATGTTATTATTTTTTTTTATAATTTTAATTGTTGAATTGATGGAAAAGGCATTCTTTGTAGTAATTATTTTCGAACACAAACGTTATTATAAATTCTATACTTTACAATAAATTAAGCATACTTTCCTCAATTAAAATGTACTATAAAGTACAGAAACGATATTGTGAAATGCAAATAGTGAAAGAAGCTATTGGCATTCTAAAGTTCTCCCAAAAATTGTTGTCAGGCTCTTGTTTCTATCCCCATGATTGCCAGCTTTTACCCTTGTGTTCTAAGCTCTTAACTTCCAAAACTGATCACCTTCTGTTTTTAATTTTCACTGCCTCCGTCTTCCGTTTATTAATTTCTTTCTTTTTATTTGTACAGATATCTAAATTGAGCATGATTCCAGTGGTTTGTATAATGGAATGGATCATCCATAACAAGCACTACTCAAAAGAAGTGAAGTGTTCAGTCCTGGTCGTAGTTGTTGGTGTTGGTGTTTGCACTGTAACTGATGTAAAAGTTAACCTCAAAGGTTTCCTGTGTGCCTGTATAGCAGTTTTATCAACATCTTTACAGCAAATTGTAAGTAATTGTACTACTCAACTATGCTGGCAATATGACATTTATTGTCATCATCATTTGTTTTCCCATGCCATTTTTCTTTTATGATTTATTGTAATCAGAGGCGAATGATAAATGGACTTCTTTAAATTGAGGGTGATGGCTGAGCATCACTGTTATTCTTCATTATATCTTACAAGGACCCCCCCACTTCATTGTCAATTGAGTGTAGAGATAGTAGTATGAAAAACCAATTCTCGTTTTACATGCTGCATATATGCTATCTATAACTGATTCTTTTATCCCCATGGTTGTGACAGACAATAGGTTCTTTCCAAAAGAAATATTCAATTGGATCTTTTGAGTTGCTGAGCAAGACAGCTCCTATTCAAGCCCTCTCTCTTCTTATTTTTGGTCCATTTGTTGATTACTTGCTTAATGGCAAATTGATAACCAACTATAAGATGACTGCTGGTGCAATTGTAAGTAGTCATTCTCTCTCCTTGTTGACACAAGTCTGCCATATTCTGTTTCTCTCAAATCATACCGATAATGTTAAAATGATTTATTTATATGTTGCCGTAAAATGTTTGCAGTCGTTCATTCTTCTTTCATGCTCACTTGCTGTATTTTGCAATATGAGCCAATACCTCTGCATCGGGCGCTTCTCGGCCACCTCCTTCCAGGTCTTAGGTCACATGAAAACTGTATGCGTCCTGACATTGGGATGGCTGCTATTTGATTCAGAGCTAACTTTCAAGAATATCATGGGGATGATTCTTGCAGTTGTTGGCATGGTAGTTTACAGTTGGGCTGTAGAGGCTGAGAAGCAGGCAAATGCCAAGGCCATCTCCCATGTCAAAAACAGCCTGACAGAGGAAGAAATCAGACTGTTAAAAGAGGAGGTAGAAAAGAAGCCTTTGAAGGACGTTGAACTTGGTGAGACTAAAGGGTAGAATAATGAGTCAGGCTTTGGTGGGTATGATTTGTTAGAAAGGGATCGCAGGAAATGTTAATGTGTTTTATTTGATTTGTTCCTTTTGTCTAGTTTACTTGGCAGTGAAGGTTTCTGTGTATCTGCTTACACATCCATTTAGAAAGTGGGTTTCCGTTCCCTTTTTACCTTGAAGGGTTTCTGTTCATTAGCTATGCATCTTCATTATTATTAATCGTTAATATTCGTTATGTTGAGGTAATTTATTTGTACTTGGCTTGCCAAGAAATTGCTAGGTGAGTACTGAGTATGGTGGCTCCATCAAGATGAAAAATTTGTTCGTTGATGACGACAGATATCAATAGCCCTTTTTCAATCTCTTCGCTTCATTACATTATTTGCCATGACTTTTAGGTGTTTTGTAAAGTAATAACTAGACACACATTTCTTTATGGCAGATAAATTATATTGTTATAAACATCATTGATTACATAACAAATTTTATTGGTTACAATGATTCAGTGATGATTGATATTTATTTAACATAATCCAGGATATGTCAGAATGTTTTTTTTTTTTTAAATTTTGCCTTCAAACGGACCTTATTGTGACTGGGAATGATGGTTCGGTTTTTGTGCGAGGGAAAATCATGGATGAGAGGGATAAAAAGGTTATAAATCTTAAGGTGTTTTTTTTTTTCCTACCTGAAGAGTTCAGAAGGTGTTTCATGTTTGTAATTGGAGATTTTGATAAAAATTTATGAAAGATTAAAAGAGAGGGAGGGAAAATAAATAGGAGATGAAGAGTGACAATCAGCCCATGGTCTTTTCTTTTCTTTTTTTGGTAGTAATGAGCACATGGTCTTTGATATCATATCTAACATGAGTATTATTTCCTAAAGCAGGGATGGTTTTTCCAAAAAAAATTTTCTTTTTGGCAAACTAGTTGATAAGAGCTTTTGGAGTCATTTATCCCATCTCGTGGGTTTGATTTTGCAGCAAGTATGAAATTGACCAATATTATGTTTTAACGAATTTATTATGAAAACTATAAAATGATTTAAATCTTTAGATAATTAAATTCATCTATAAAAAACTATTTTAAAGTAATAAATAAATTTAATAAAATGCTCAGAAATTTAATCAACATTTTAATAAGATATATATGAAACGAAATTTTAATAATTTATTATTTTGATAAGTACGGACCTAAAACCTCTGTCACTGCTGGGCATGATCTGTGCTAAATTATTTTTTAAATAACGTTTTCCTTAAGAAAAAAAACTAAACTCCCATAATTCTATCCTAACTAACCATCTATATAATATTTACGCTGCATATCTAATGTTAAAAAAACTCCATAAATTTCACCTTTGAACCCATGAATTTACGAATTTATATTTTAAATCTACTACGGTAAAAAAAATAGGAAAATTAATCTTTTCGCTCTTAACTCATGATTCATTTATAATTCAATCTTTAAATTTTGTCTCAGTGCAATTCAAATAAACTTTAACCCAATGCAATACAGTGATATGATTTTAATTATTTTAAATTAATCCATGATCTTTTATTATATATATGCTTTATTTTTTTAAAATATAAGACTAAATCATAAAATATTACAAATATAGATATAAGATTACAGTGAATTAAAATTTAAGTATTAATTACAACAAAATTAAAACTACATGCAGTGTGGATTACTTTGAATCGAAATAAAGTTACAGGCCGGTCGAGGTTTAATGTTAAAAGCAAATATACAAGGTGAAGTTTCTTTTGAACTCGGCCCCGCACTTTCGCTTCTGCGAGTTTAGCCATCAGAAACAGATTCTCAGATTTTTGTGAATTGGGAGTCGAATGATGGCTGGAAATGGAGATGATGATATCGATTCGCTATTTGAGGGGATGGTCCTTTTTAATCCTTCGCAGATCCAAGACCCCAGCCCAGATAATCAACAACACGATCGTACTGATGACAGTCTTCAACATCGTCAAGATGATCTTGCTGCATCATCTACTACTGTCGCACCATCTCCTTCTTCGCAGCCCCTTGATGAGAATCTCTTCTCCGACCTCACACTTATCTCTCCCCTCCAAAATTCTCAAGG